>JAUZND010004213.1:0-11824 GCA_034780555.1 Coelogynopora nodosa
TCCTATGCTTATGCCATTGGTTTCTATGTTTGCTTCTCTCATGACGTGTTCTGTATAGATGCTGAACAAATGTGGAGCGATGATGCATCCCTGATTCCCCGATTAGGGGGAGTATTTATGGGAATTCTGACTAAATCAAGAATGGAAAGTATGACTATAACTGTGATCATTGAATATTTATTTGAGATATACTACTAGTAGTTGAAAACAAAACGTAGATACTATAAGCATACTATATGTATAATATATGTATGTACTAAAATTCTATACGCAGGCACATAGATACATTCAACTCGATGTACTTTGAAGTTAAATCTAACCCTAAAATGTTTAAATTTCTAAAGTTTAGTACGTAACATTTCTAAACTCCTAAAGTATTATATCATAAATTTACTAAAATCCTAAAGTTAGTAAAATGATATTAATCATTTATAACTCAAAAACTTGTATAAACTTGTTAGCATACTTTTATGTAAATTATCCATGTAAATATTAAAAATATATGCAACATTTCTTGAGATGTTTGCAAGAAATGTTTTCTAAAATTAATTGTTTTAATTTATTATATGGATATAAATTTCTATAGATTTTTGCTAAAATTTATGCTTTAATGCATCTATTACTAATTATGTTATTGCTTTTATTGTCTAAGCTAACACAATTTATTTAATTATTTATACATATAATTGTATTACTAATAAAATTAAAACTACAAATAAATTATAACTAAAAAATAATTAAACAATATTTTTTTAAAGTAAAATATACATCGTACATGTATCGATATGTAAAAAAATGTATTGCATGTATCACCCTAGTATTTTAAAGTGACTAATGCTTTTAAAGTTTAAAAGAGTATTCAAATAATAGTGCATGTGTCCAATCAAAATGCAATTTTCTGTTATGGGAGATGCCGTTAATTATTGTTTTCTATGCTAAATAAAAAGAGAAGATTTTTATATTTTCTTATTCATAAGTTTTTAGTGGGACACTAAGATTCCATCCATCGAAAAAATATAAAAGCCCTTTATGTTGTAGTATTTGTTAAGAATCATAATTATATAATTATAATTGTTAATACATAATTAATAAAATAGGGAAGCCATGTAAAGTTTAATAATATACAATGTTATTCTTTCAAAACACCGCAGAAGAGAATTCCAATATTGTATTTTGTCAACAGAGTCTACATTAAATATAATTATACATTGCGTTTGTACAGTATGTATATTACAAAGTTAATATACTGAATAAGGTTATACTTTAGCTATTCGTGTCACACACTACGTTGACAACATTTCAATCAAAACCGCTCACCTGAAACATCACAACAGTCGAATTTGTGAATTACAAAAGGTGGTAAATCGCTTATTTTCACATCAATACTCAGGATGGTGCATACATCTCCTTCAAGCGAAATACCCAAAAAACAGTCCGGATACTTAATGCAGGAAAGTTGGCACATGGCAAGATCATCCGTCTTAATAGATGTAATGGTTTCGACAGAATACTTAATAGTTATTTTCTTCCAAGTGTAACCAGTGTTTAGATTACATCGTCCGAATTTCTGGATATCGTTCCATCGAGTACAAGTCGTGTCCTCGCTAGCAGGTGTCGTATAATATGATTTTGATTCTAACGTAATGAAAAAAAACATATTTTATTTAAAATGACAATGGCAAAAAGGGACTTTTGGCATGTTATTTTCTGATGTTAATGTACACAGGTATGTTTGTGGTATAAATTAACAATAAAAGTCATTAAATGGAAAGAAAAATTACAACTGCATTAATACAATACATATATGTAATTCAAAACAACTAAAATAACATCTTTTCAGCAACAAATGAAGGTTTTGATTAGTTTCCAGATGTTATGAGTTCCCAGTGAAGATCTTTCTGTTTTTAAAAATAGGATATGAATATATATTTTTTTTGAATATTTCATAGATAAACTAATTTGTGCAGAACACTATTTTGATTTTATTGTATTTTCCATTACATACTTTTATTGTTTAAAAATTAAACTTTAAGTCAAACCATTCCATGTAAATTGTCTAAGTATAACACATTAAAATGAAAACCAAAGGGTGTAAAAGAGGGTACACGCTATATTTATAAAATGTCATGTTTAATAAATAATATTATAGATGTATTAAACCACCTAAACTCCACATATCGACGTCAAAGACTAATTTTAAAGTGTTACATTTAATTTATGAATTAGAAAACAGGAAACGCATTCGATATGCAATTTTGTTTGTGATTGTTTTATTAAATGTATTATCTTAATGTACTGTGGATAATTTACATATTTAAAAGTGATATCACTTCATTCCTTCATGATGAGCAATTATATATAATATAACAAATCCAGCACTATATTTTTAAAAAGTCGCAAAAAACTTGATCTCCTAAATTATAAGAATCCACGCAACACATTATGTTTATTATTACATAATACAGTAACAAATCTCAATTGTGGGATTATTAGATACGTTTTTTATGTCGGACAACTGTTGTGGAAAAAAACGCGATGTTAAATTTGAGAAATAACTTTATGGGAGATGAAATCAATTTAGCATATGTGTGAGTCATCATAAATATCATGTGTGAGTCAGCACATGTGTTGTGGTATGTTAGTTTACGGGATATATCAATTAGTAATACGTTTAAACGCAAATATAAGTTATTAGTTAACTTAAACCGTAAAGATGAAATCAAACAACCGATTTTTTCCTTTTTTAACTTTAAAATTAAAAATTTAAACATTACATTTTTATAATTTCAATAATTATCTTGTGATCAATTTCTATGATTACATTATTTGATACATTTTGTTAACATATAGGATATGCGTATGATAATTCATAAAAAAATATGAATACTATAACATCTTATATTATATTTACATTTAATTAAATTACATAATACTCATATTTTTATAATTTTTAAAATAATGCAATATTTAGTCAATTTATTGTTAAAAATATTATATTAAATTACAATTATGCAATACTCGCGACAAAACAAAGTTTAAAAATTAATTAAGTTTAATATATATATTTTTTTATTAAATAGTTCATAATACAGATTAAAAACAAAACTACAATCTATTTCGCCACTTAAAAAATACTATTATTAGTATGTATAGGTATAATTACATATATATAATTATATATATACTATCCATATTTTATGGATTATAATTATTTAACTGATTCTTATGTAGTTTTTATATACTAAATATATGGATGTAATCATTGTTATATTTGATAATATTTACATTATAATGTAAAACATTAAGTAGCATAACGTTCCATTTAAAAGAATAAGTTTTCTATCAGATATTACACTACGAGAATATGTATAGTTTAGACATGTCATTTAATTTGTAATCGCCGAAAATAAACTAATTTATAATTAATGCGTTGACATAATTTTGAAATTCGCGGTTTCGTCAACAAGATTTTTTTGACATAAAAAAACACCTACAGTGACATAATTATTGCCTAAAAAATCAATAAATATAAATTAATAAGTATTTCCAAGCGTATCAATTTCACTTTACCAATTCACATCGATTCCTTAATAATCTGGAATATGTGAACTAAATATAATAAAAATATTGTTTATAATGTATCAGTTCCAAGATGACATACCTGGTAGTCTGCAACACCTGAGTGATATTGTCATCAGCTTCAGTTTGTAGTCCACTTCCAATCTTGACCGACCTTTCATTAAAATGCATTCCTCTGTAAATTTGCTTACATTAAATGCCAAACATTCAACAGTCTCCAAACAAGTCTCTTTACATCCGTCAGCAGTTGTATTCTCCAATTTAATTAGAGGTGTCAACTTGTATTGTAGCGTAAGATCTCTCATCCAAAGGTACCCACTATTGGACATGCATCGTTGGCCAATTTGAATTCCCTGTTTCCATTGTTGGCACTGTATGGATGTTCTGCTTTGTTGAACATGACATGTAAGGCTAACAAATACAACAGAAAGTAAGCAGAAATGTTTACTGCTTGTCTCCATGCGAATGGTTTAAGATTATGATGTTTAAAACATAATTTGCTTCACATGCTGCATCTTTTCATGATAGTTTACTTTACTGTTTAACTTTCAACCTTAAAGGAACAAACACTTTTATCAAAAGTTTACTTAATATTAAAACAACATTATTTGGGTTGTTTAATCCAAATATTTGATTAATTTGAAGCGACTTATGTAGACTATAATATATATTTCAACATACGCTCTTTGTTATTTGTTGATATTTTGTTTACTTTTTATGAATATGGGAACAAAAACAAGTCGCGTTAATGCATTCTCCACCTTGTTGTATATAGATACACTGTCATGGTAATAATAATATCCTTTTTTAAATAAAAAAATATATATTACTGGTTCTGAATTCAGGATTATGTTATTACCACGCGCTGTTAGGATTAACGATACTAATTATTTATTGACAAAATTCACGAAACAATCGTACATAAACCAATGTTATGAAAACTTTAAATGTGTTGTAATATCTGTTGTGTTACTAAATACATACATAGCTAATTTCAGTTAGTGTTTACTGCATGATATTTTATTTCTATAACTAGTTGTAAATACTATTAATTTGTAATTGTAATTTGTGTTACATTATTGCATGAATAATAGCTAATGCACAAAGCGCTCTCATAATAAAGAATAATAATAAAGAAATCGCTTTATTTCCAGTAAAAGTACAAACTTTTAAAGATAAACATATAATTACAAAGTACATGTAGTTTTACGAGGGTACACAAGTACCTATAGGTACATAATATAGAAAATGCATATGTTTATTATTGTACTTGATAAGAGTTAAGGTAATACACATATACAATTATATATATTTTAAGGAGAAAGACTGAATAACTTGACAAAGTGACAGGTAATAGATTTTTGATGACAAGAGAAAATAAAAAAGAAGGTTAAATATTAACCTCGATATATATCTTGAAGATTGTTATTACATAAGAAGGATTTAGCAACTGAGAGGAAATATTGTCTGTAGGACAATGTTCTGCAGAAAATTTCGGTCTGTCCACCGCTTCGCGTACCATAGTGATTATTTGCTGTGTTTTCAAGTATATTTTGTAGAGGGTGATCTTTATTGATAATCATTTTATTAATGAATTTTTAATATATATTTTTGTATTGTAAGTTTACGATCTGGCGGAGTTTTCATCTGTCTATTGATGAAACCTTTGCGAAGAAATTAATTAATTTCCTCAGTTTTGTCTTATCCTTCATGAGAAGACCACCCCATACTTAGAAAGCATATATTATATTTGGTACAATTACAAAGTTGAAGATATTCAATTTAGTTTTATGGTTAATAAATGAATTAATTTGTTAGAGACATTTTATAATAAAGTTAACTTTAATAACAACAGAATCAATGTGTTTTGTCCATTTTAAGTCACCGGAGATAATAATGCCAAGATATTTTACTTTCGTTACTTTAGGAATATTTTTATCGTTAATAATGACATTTTTAGTAATTGAAGAAAGAACAGCTGTATTATTACAGTTATTGTGTTTGAAAATGATCTCTTCGCATTTCATTTGATCGAGTTTCAGATTTTTTCTTTTTGAGATTTCAGCTACGGATGGAACATGTGATAGATATTTTTTGTTGATCATTACATCCAGGGCCTTTTCTCATTTCATAAATAATTCTTGTATCATCTGAATATTTGATAATGTTACTTTTATTTTTATGAAAATTTGATGTATTTCATGAGGCAATAATTCAGTCAAATACAGTTTTTAAGTTATATTTAAATCATGTTCATTTGTTCCTGTACAAGTGTTAACTCATGGCTCAAACACGATTTTTAAATATTTATTCTGTTATTTTGTTTTTATTCCGACTTGTTATTATCTCTATATATAGCTTCTTTCAATAAACAATACAATCAATATGATCATATCAATACTATGTGAGCGATATGTCAAATAGAATTGTGATATTGTATGGGACTACAAGAGTGACACTATTCCTAACTAGCCAATATCTGCTACAACAGAGCATAACCTGCAATATTAAATCAAAAGAAAGGTACAGCTCCGACGAAATGGGTATTTTTGGGATTCATGTGTCCCTACATATTATTGCGTATTATCACAAAAAAACACTGGCTAATACAGTTTATTCAAAACACTCAGGAAGAGCTATATTGTGTATTATTGTACTCTACTTTAAATAAAACCCGATGTATAAGTGGAACTGGCCACAACACCTGAAAATGTACAAAAACTATTTGATGATATCCATTAGCTGCGTGGTTATGTACGATCCAACAACAAAAAAAAGTTTGAGTTGTCATACTAAAAAATTAAAAGGAATCCATAAGGCTCTGTATAATTAACCATCAGGAACTGACTACCGAACACGCGTGATAACACACGTGATAACACACGTGATAACACACGAACAAACATGATTTCAGATGACACTCCCATTTTGCGCCATGTTGACAATCTTACGTACAAGTGAAGATACACAAAACGTTATGAGTTTTAAAGAATATTTGCAAGAAAATTGCAGATTGCGGTATATTATGGTAACAATACTGTACATAAATATTGCTGTATTATAAATAGGTAACCTTTTTTGCTAATAAACTATAACCAGGATTATTTTGTAACATGATGGCACTAATGCGCATCGGAAAAACTGTGAAAAAAAGAATAACGTTGGCTTCACATTTCGAGGTCATGTAAAAGTGCACAGGACTCAGTGGTTACAACGGCCATCAATCGATGGGAAAGTCGCAGGTTTGAACATTGATTTGGAACCATATTACATTGTATATCCGTCACTGGCTAAAAACTATTGCAGGGCAAGTGTTTAGCAGTCCATATATGATTAGATTGCCTGGTATCAGATCTGCAGCTATGCATGATGCTAGCTGTGCGTGATGATGGCAACGTTTGTATTATCTCAAATCCATAACAAGTGTACCAAATTCTAATGGTCGATTGCATGTTTCTTTATCTATGTGTATATCGTAAATGAAAAGTCTAAATTATATATTGTATATCACATAGCACAATACCAAACAGAATATTAAAAACAATATATTATTAAAATATGTTTTAACTTTTATATATATTTGTTGTGGTATCTGTGATATTTATGATAGCTTCCTCTATATGTTTGGTACAATTGCACTCTTTATAGACTATATATATATATTACCACATCTCATAGGCCCCAAAAAATATCGAATGCGACCCAAAAAGTCGAAAGCCATTCGATTGGGCCCCACGAAAAACGGGGCCCATTTGATACTTCTGGGCCCAATCGATTAGTATGTATAAAAATGAAGCACATTCGACATTTTGGGTCGCAATCGATATTTATGTTGGGTTCCATTCGATATGTAAATATATACATATATATGTAGATTGTATATATAAACACAAAAGTAACATGTGTATGGTTTTTGAATGTCATTATTTATTCTTAAAACAAAAAGTATGTCTCAAAAGTTTGAATTACATGTTTAATTAATATATGTAGGTGAACTTATTTTAGGCATAAAATATACCTAATTGATGAATTCTATTTTATAAATTATAATCAATTAATATATGTTTTTCATTCATTTGAAACAAAAAACAATCACTAAATTTAGTTTGTATCATTGCATTTGTGGAAATCCATATTGAAAAGATGGGTGTATCATTTACTTTATTATCAACAATATAATGATCACAATAGTAATGAAGATCCTCATCGAATATCCTCAGCAGGAAACGAAATCTTCATTTTATTCTGTCCTTTCAACAACATTTAGTAGCATATTTATATATAGATAATATTGCATAATATAATAATATAATAGATAATATATAATATTTCGGCATTCATCATCCCGATAAATTACCACTGAAATTTATTAAATTGTTATAACGTAAGAAAAGCGATTTAATTATTTAATTATTGTCGATATACATACCAACGGTTATTTGAAGCGAAACATAGAAATGTGTAATATTAATTAACAAAACATTCTACAAATCCTTTTCTTTTTAGACGAATATTGAAGTGAAACTTTCATGTGGTCATTTCACATTCATTTCATTCAATCATAAAACGACTATTGAATTGAGTATATCAAGACCAGTCACTCAGATTTCTTAACATAGTTTTAGTAACTTCTCTCATACAGTACATTCATTCTATATAAATACCGCATTCATGCATATCCGTTAAGCAATAGCCACCTACCTTGACTGGAGCTGCACTTTAGTAATTCTTTATCACGAAATATGTACGTGCTGTGAAATAATATAACCAAACGTGTATCCCCATACTCGTTCATGAGAGCATTAATTTTACTTCAATTAGTTAAATAATCAAAAGTAAAAGTCAACCAGTCGTTAGGAAATAATTATCGTTGAAAACAATGAATGAATTATGTTTTAAGTATTGATAAATATAATTAGAAAGAAATATGAAAATAGCAAAAAGTCTATAATTAAAGTAAGCATAATATATAGCGAAATTGCAATAAATAAACTGTCGCTATTAACATGTAATATTTATTCATATATACAGAAATAAATAGTGTATCATATAATATAATATTCAATTATCTTCCTAAATTTCTGACGACTTTCATATTATATTCCGGAAAGAACTCCGTAAAGTATTACCATATTTTATTGTTCTACTACCACGAGGCTTGGTCAGGCACGTGTACAAGATAATCAATCTTGACTTTGCCAATTCTTAGTAGTAGCTAACTTGTACGAAATATATACAAAATACAGTTTCGCATATACTAGCAAATCGATCCATGCAAGGTTGACACCCCAAACTTGAGTGCAGTTATAATTGCTCACTTTCTGAATTAAAAGAACTTCTGGTATGATGTTGTTAATATTCTTTGGAAAGGTTCCACACACAGTACGGAATTTAGCTGAACTCTGAGTGGCATCAGTAAGAAATGGCAACACTGATTCCTGATTGTGGTCTAAGCAAAAGGAATTACAAACGTTAAGGAACAATACAATATATCCCAGATAAATCAATGGTATCCACAATGTAACTCTGTACATTGTGCAAAAGAACTGTGCTATTCATACAAAAGCAATTGATGAGTTGACGACTATTATTCATTACATTATGTCCTTGACCATACAACACAAAGAATCAAACAGTTCTCGATCTTCACCCATTTGGAAGATTGACTCTCCGCTGCAAAACAGGGTTTGACTGTTCAACTGGCCAAAGTATTTTTGGTCCATGCAATATCAGAAACTGCAGTTTTTAACAACTTTTATGCCCTTGCAACTTACTAGTTTCATTGGTTGCTATAAAGTTAAAATTTAGAAAAATATATTTGACCATAATCTATGGTGTTTACTGTCGCCAAATTCGATTTCAATATACGAAATAAACTATTGAAAAGTGACAAACAAAGCAAGTCTGCCTCAAATGTTCAATGTCAAGCAAAACAGCAGACTTGGATCATTGATATTCAGATTATTCATCGTAATGAGCTAAATATGAGCGAAGGCATTGTTGCCTCAAATCATACTGATGCCTCTAGTTCAGGTCAATGCTGCATTGTGTTTGGAGTGTTTTCAGAGGATATGATATCAACCTTGCATGATTGAATCTTTTGTACATGTAATGCATGTTTCATGGTATATACAAGTTGTATTCTAGTCATAAATAGCTCTGGTACTGTAATTAGCGGGTTAATCCCCCATGTACCGCAAATTGTTTGTTTCACAAAAATATATTTTGTTAAATGACTTACTTTTTTTAACATCACAGCATTGTAGGGAATACACGTATTTTGATTTACTCTCAAATCTATATTTGTCAACATTAATAAATGTGCATGTTTTGTCTTCAAACATGATGGTTCCTGCACATAAATGATTTTGAAAGCAGATTTGTTGACAGGTGGCCGAATCTGTAGCATTGAAAACGTATCCCAGCCGAACTGCGTTGTAAATAGCCCCGTGCTCCCAGCGATATCCAGTGTTTTCAAGACACAAACCGACTTTCTTAACCCATTTATGACATTCATCTTCTGCAATCGATGGAGTAGTTGTAAACCGGGTTGAATCTAAAAGGTTAAAATATTGAACAAATATAATGCTTTCCGCTTGTTATTTCGAATGTATTCGTTCATATTGAACATTGTTGACAATATATGCTTCTATACTAATGTTTGTACTTTGGGAAAAGCATATTTTTCTCATTAATGATATAATATTGTAAAAAAAATGTTTTATTGAATTTACGGAATTATTATTTATAAATTCAGTCAATTATTTTTTAAATTATACTCATTAAAAGCTGTATGTAAAATAATAGCATTAGTGTACCTTTTAATTTTATAGTCTGAGAGAATTGGGATTGCTAAATTAGTGATTACATTGTAATATTACTATAATAAAATATCATCAAAAGATGTTTAACTATTCTCATGTTTTATTTTATTATTAATGTAAAAAACATAGGCTAGTTAGGATATTAACCTATATTTCCTTGTATATTATGTGAAAATTAAAAGGAACGGCATACTATAACATTATGTGTCCTTCAATGTTGAGGAAAACATGTTTATATACATACAATCCTTGTGCATATCTATTCTACATATTCAATATTTTGCAACGTACAATTCTGTAACTTATGTAGACAAATTTATAACGATAGTTCGGAGAATATTGTTGATATAGCTGATATTTATTGATGTCTTGAGTTTACTTGATGAACTAAAATTAAGTTTCAAACCTATTGGAATTTAAAGTTGAAAATACAAAAATGTTGTGGATTAATATTTTAAATAATTATTCTAATTATTGTAAATAAAAATAAATAGTCCTAATTTAAAATTTAGGGTGATCAAATATCCATTTTTGAGGTATAGTGACGTCATGATACTATATTAGTTGATGATATAATTATTTTTTCAAAATGAGTGTTAAAATATGAATATTAAATGAATTTAATGAATTTAATTGAATCTTAATAAATATTAAAAATAGTTTTATCATTGTTTATAGATTTAAATTAAGGATTTATAAGTATCTAAATAGTATTATAAATATTTAAAATGATTATTGTTGGAAAAAATGTAAACGTGTGGCGTTACTGCTACCAAAGGATGTAAGTTTCCTTAAAATTACTGCAAATATAATATATTCCCTAAAGTGAATAATACACAGAGATTTATCCAATCTTTATGCAGTTCAATATTACTAACTTGTTACCCGAAAGCTTTCGCAAAATAATGATTTAAAAACTGACAACAGTAAAAGAGTTCATGTAGTAAAACCGTTTTAGATATGCAGGCAATATATTAATTACATTTTATAGAAAACTATATATTTCAACTCTTAAAATCTATTTAATACAAAATATTTAACACTCCTGTTTTGTTAACCATTTTATTTTAACAATTAACATGTAACATGTTAACAATTTATTAAAATAAACGATTTTCCATTGACGAAAATTTACAACGTTATGTAAATGAAATCAATACGAGTGAAATCTCTATGTATTAAATAATCTATAATATATTCCACATAATTTTAGCCTTATTTTGGTTTAATGTAGTTTATTGTTCACATAATTATCTCATTTGGATAGTCTACTGTAAAGTTATGGAAAGTCTGAAAGCAGGGAGAAAGCATGATACAGTATTGTAGCCGTTTTATATACCTACCTATTGTTCTATGATGGCCGTCATATACACTTGTCTGCACTGTTTCCTCAAGCACTTGTCCGTCAAGCACTTGTCCGT
>JAUZND010004214.1:0-11824 GCA_034780555.1 Coelogynopora nodosa
TCTGCAAGGTATACCTCGTTTAAATTGTAAATCTTAGAGATTTGCCAGGTAAACCTTGCAGACGTCGAGGTCTGCAATGTATACCTCGTTTAAATTGTAAACCTTAGGGATTTATCAGGTAAACCTCATTTAAAGTGGAAATCTTAGAGATTTTCACACTGAACCCTCTGGTCCGCCATAGGATGAGAGTGATCAATGACAGTTTCGGCATAAAAGCTTAATAAAAACTCTTAGAATGGACAACGTATCCTGATTTTTTTGAAAGAAAATGTTAACTCTTTTGGAGTTATGCATCAAGTTCTTCAGTCTTATTCCTAGACAATTTGTGAAGTTGAAAGTAGGGTTACTATAAAATGCAGAATTATGTTCTTACTAAGTAGTAGTAAATGATGAAACACCTGTGGGGACTATAAGTTCTCTTTTGCCACTTTTAAGATGCTTGTTCTGTAGAATAAGATGTCTGCAAAATATATAGATAGGTATTTATACTATTTTAGTATTATTTTTTATATATTTATAATTAAAAAACTACAAGTGCTATAATTATTATTATATTGGCATCATTTATATATAAATTATTTCTTGATCTAAAGTGAAGTTTCTTTATATTTCATTGACAATTTAATCTTAACATTTTTAAATTCAAATTATTTAAACTAAAATTGTCTAACTAGTTAAATATATAAAGAAATAGAAGTGTACAATAAAATATGTTCACATTTAATTTCTGCTTATAAATAAATAAATTAAACTAAAATTATAAAAATTAATTTGTATACTTAAATTTAGGTTAGTTATGTATTGTAATCTAACATCTAACAAACATTAAAACCTTTGAAAAATAAAATCGAAATATGTTATACCTGTTATAATAATGAATGAAAATTTCTAAAGAAATAATTAATTAATCAATATAATTAAAAATACATAAATATACATCTTTATTGATTTAAAATTGAATAAAAATACATAATTTATGTTATAGTTGGGTATATTAACCTATGCGCATTGTTCATTGTGTATTTGTTCAAACCGATTCTAAATTATTTATTTTTGTTTTCTAATCAGATACTAGTTAGTTACTTAGCTACATTTATTTAACACCAACTATGTGGCAATTATATGATAGGGGGAGAAATAAAATTAAAAAAAATTCTATCGTATTTTTGATGACTATAACGACATCATAAATTGTTAGATGTCGTTTTAATAAATGAGGTCACTTAAATACTTTTTGATACAGAAAAAAAGTATATAAAAAACATATTTAGCTCATTTTGAGTCACGTATTTACGTCATCAACTTCCGCAATATAATATATGAAAATATATCGAATTAAAAGTGTATTAAGAATTAGGCAAATAGCGAAAAGATTAGAATATTAATTAACTTTTTTTTTCCAGTATAGTAAAGTATCAAACACCGGCGTTTTTGTAAGGTACCTAAATATACGGTTAAGTAAATTGCATAATATAACACGATGATAGAGAATTTGTTATAGAGTCTGTGGTGTTTGTTGTTCATCCATAAGACAACATTTTATGACATGACATAACTTTAAAGTGTTAAAAGAACATAATTAAGTTCAATAATTCAATTTATAGTATTTATTAAACATCATAAGTTCAATGATTAAAATATTACAAATAAAAACCAAAAAACAGAAACAATAATTTCGGATTAAATAATTACTACAAAGAATGCGCCACGAATTAACCCTTTGCATTGAAACATATTATTCCTATGTATTTATATTCTTTCATAGATAAATCAAATAATTATTCAGTGAGATACTTGTAATTAAACATGAACTTTTAAAAATATTTTTATATGAAATTAAATACTGCACAAAATATATTTATTAATTTTATTTTTAATTAATCTAATTATTGTAAATGTAAAACGAATATTTTAAAATTGAATATATATATATTTTAATATTTGCAAGTTTTCATCCATTGGTTGAATACTAACTCTTACAATATTAAATTTAAAATAACAATAATGTTTTTTGTCAATTTTTGTATATTATTAAACATAACATATTGGTATTGTATGGAATATAAAATATTAAAAAATAAAAATCACGCATCACCCTGGACAATTTAATTTTATATGTCATATTACACCCTAAAAGTTTACTAACAGTTTACATAGGAAACCAACCTTAATATATTTCTATATTTAGAATTATTTATAATGCCAAAAAAATCCAGTATCCTCTTCCCATTCACTGAACTTGTACCAAGAGGAGAGTGAGATGGAAGGCAAAAAGAGTTGATCTAACATAAGTGCATCTGGGGACAACAAACTCAACGTTACCATTCCCAGACATTCATTCAACACTGACGCTGAAAATAGCGAGGAGTAAAAGAATCGATTCTAGTAAAGAGGTCGCGAAGTATGAATGACAGGGATGAGAATCTGGCAGATCGACATTGCCTATAAATAAACGTTGCCATTACATTTATAACAATATCTATTTTCAGACACACACTGACGCAGGCGAACATTCCTATGTCTTAATTTAGATATGTTGCTAGGAATTCCATTGACGTATTCTGGATCAATGACAGCATTGAGAATGTAGGCGCTCGCGTGGCTTTCCGCGTCTGGGAGATTCCCTCAATCTACGATTAATGCCGCGTGTTATCCGTAGGAGGAGGTTGAGGGGTTGAGGTTGAGGAAGCACACGACACTTTTCCAAGCGCACTATTATAAGCAGTTTTGAGTAGGCGGAAGCACCGTTGCTCGGCTCGCCTTCCAACACCTCACTGTCTGTTTCACTGATCTTCTAACTCCGCCATTATCGCCTCGCCAACCACAGTCGTTGACAATGTCGACACAATCACTTTGTTAGAATTCTGCACAGACAACCAGAAATATACTAAACGCGACAGAATGACATAATGTGATATATTGAGACAATGTACATGTTATTTTAAAGAATCAGTATTATAGCCTTTATCAATGATGGAAACTTGATACTACAACCAAAATTTTGAGTTAAAACGAGTTCAAAAAAGTTGGTAAGTGTTAAATTTTTAAAATTTAATTCAGTTATTAAAATCTATCCGGTTTTCATAGAAAAAATTGTTCTTTAATGTCTACTTACTTGAGATCGATGTTTTCTGAATATGCCAAGCGGTGTAGGCGGTGCTATTTTTAGCTTTACTATTGTCTGATCAATTTTAGCAATAAATGTATGTAAAATTGAAATATTTAAAAATAATGTTAACCTTTGTAGCTGAATATTTTTTTTAGATATTTGTGTGATAAATAATACAGATATGTAATGAAAAATATTGACAAATTATAACTTATTTGGAGTACCGTAATTATTAAGATAATAATTAAACTAATATTAAAGATTTGTTTATATAACGACATCCTGACATTTATTTGTAAAATAAACTTATCAGTCATGTAAAAGTAATAGTATAATACTTATTTAATTTGACATAAATATTAAAATATAATCCATTACATATTATAATAAAACTTAATTTTTTTTTAATATTAATTGTTATTTGAAATTCTTGTAAATGATTAGCCTAACTATTGCGCTTAGCCTATATAGTTTATTATTAGAGGAGTTTACATACATTATATATACGGATTTTTAATGTCTTATATTTTATTAATGAAGTGTTTTTTTTATATATAAATTCGACACATGAATTTTCACTTTTCGATATAATTTTTGTTATAAAAAATATTAAACTTTACTAATTTAATTTTAAACTTATTAAACAAATTTTTATTTAACATTTACTAATGACAGTACATTTTAGTTAATGAAAGTTATTAAATCAACTCAATAAATAGTAAGTTATTTAATAATGATTTTAATTAATTTAAAAATTGATCACATATTGGTAAAATGTTAAACTATGCACCAGAAAATGTTTATTTAACTGTCATAAAATATAGTAAAATTTTATATAAATTAGGATGGTTAAATATTAGCTTATTTGGTTGAAATTAAAATAGATTTAATTCGGTATATATTTTCATTTCTTTTGATTTTGATTTCATTTAAATAAGTTTGTAAATATGTGAACAATATTCTACCAATCAATTAAAACAATTATTGTATCGACTAAAATTCATAAATTGTATTAAAATACCCAGTGTACATAATTGTTGATAACTTAACTATAGCAGCAACAGGTGCATTTAAAAGTCTATTTATCCAAAGGTTGGGGTCAAATTGATCCACAAGCATTTAGCATAAACAGTTAAGTATGCTCTATCAATTTAATACATTATTATTTAGTTTTTCAAAATATTTCTAAATATGTCATTTGTTTCTATTCAGACGCTTAGTTAGCTATTTATTTAGCCATTAGATAAGGAAGAAATAAAGTTTAAAAAATATATATTTTAGCATATGTTTGATCAAAAACGATTTTATGATTGTTACCAGTAAACGCCAAAAATTATTATTCAATAATAAACTATATAATGATGATGTGAGGGATCGATTAAAATTTGAGCCACACTTCTTAAAATAATTTTTATACAGACAATTTTTTAAAGGTTATTTTATAATTTTCAGTCATTTATTACGCAATGATATATTCTCTATTATATACTATAAAAATATATGGATTTAAAAGGCATTAGAATTAGGAAGGTAGTGAACATTCCAGAAGAATAACCTCAGTGAAATTGAAGTAGTTAAAACTATCAAACACAATGTGGTTTAATTTGACCCGCACCCTTACGATGCTTTTAGTGAAACAGAGATAGAAATCTAATGCTTAAAATAAACGCCTATGTATAAAAAATAAACATTTTTAGGTTTAGAATTAATTGCTTAAAGAGAAAAAACTGTATAAAAAATGATACAAAAAATAAATAAAATATATATAATACATGCAGGGTAATATCTGTTTAAAAAGAATAGAATAAGAGTATGTATACAATATACTGACTTAATTATACTATTGCCTACTTTGTATTTTTCTTCCATACTGACATTACATGATATACATTGTTTGGTCAATGTATATCTTTAAAATAGGTTAGATCATATACATTAAATATACATCTATTAATTAATCTAAATCAATTTTATATTGGAAAAGTTATTTTTAATAGCTATAATTCTTTATTGTCTTGTGTTTCTATTTTAATTGATTTCATTCATTATATTTATTCATATTATTAAAAATATATACATTTACGTGCTTTTTTATTCTCTTACTTAGTATATAACGTAAGTTATTTTTAAATCGTATCTGTTTTATAGAGTAGTAAAGATAACTGAAGTTGTAGCCTATTATAGATAACTTTACTAAATAAGATTTTTGTTTTTATAAATTTCATTTGATATTTATTTTGTTCTTAATAGGTTTGAATTCAACCTTCCATTTCGTGTGTACTGTAAAAAGAATTATTAGAGTTTCCAAAAAGTTATAAATAGTATTAATTCATTTGTATTTAGAAAATATTATATATTGCATAATATATATGTTCTTTGTAAAACATAATTGTTACGGTTTTTATGAAGTTTTATGTTTTATTAAGAAAATATTACATATTGCTGATGAGTCTTGTCAACTAATAACATTTTATGTCGCTTTATTTTTTAAAACATTATGTTAATTAGTAGTATATGTTTATTTCTATTACATCTTACATTTATGAACAAAAATAATTACGAATCTAATATCGAGATTTGCTCACAATTACAACATTATCCAATCAAGTAAACTACCTGTATAATTTAAGTACAACACTAGTAATTTTGATAATTATTTCTACCAAACGCACCAGCTTTAGATCATGAACAGGTGATGAATCTTGAATCAGGAATTAGGAAAACACAAAATCATTATGGAAAATGCAATGCAATAAACGAAATACTTGTAAACATTACTGTTTTGGTTACGTGTTGGAATGAGACATCTCAGTTGTGTTAATAAAAGTCTATAAAATAATATCAATTATTAAATTACTTTCATAATGCATTACACAATAAAATTAATCGTCTACTTATAACTTATAGATCTATTGATTATATAGTCTATGAGAGTATATATGATGATAAATTGCATCCCATATTTTGAGTTTTCAGCAGTAAAAATATTATCCATTAAAAAAGTGAATCTTAAATAACCTATATATTTTACTAATATTTTATTTTATTTGTGCATTTTTGTAATGAAATAGAAATGATTTTCAATTTATTAATCACAAATGATGCGTAATTTTAAGTATGACAATATCATGAATACAACGTTTTTTAATGGTGATACCAATCTGCTACTTGCTGCAACATTTTGCGAATTAGATAACATATCGTCGCGAGTTTGACATACAGACTAATAATCATACTATACAAGTTGTATTATGCATATCATGAGAAAGATGTTAAATTTTAGACTTACTCAACTACATTGAAATTATTTATTTAATTTAGCATTCAGAAGTTTTAATTTAGTTACAGATATTTTTTATTAAAATAGACTTACCTCTGTTTATATCTTCTATATTAGCGACAATATATTGTATGTTATATTATGAATACCGCTCACACTTTCCAGATTTTACAATACTGTATAAAATATTGGGAAAATTTGTATGATTTAACGAATCATTAATAATTACCTAAGGGAACATCGAACATAAATTCTTTAGACTATATTTCTTCTATAAAAATAGACAAATTCACCATTGACATCAAATTGTAGTGACGTAAACAAAAGTCAATACATTTTCCAGCTCATGCACTCCGATTGGTGCACATTACATTGTTGCTACCTTTACATGAAAATTATATATTTATATATATATATATATATTTTTACATAAGAACAATAATATGTACTCTTTTAAACATCAGTATATTTGGTAAGTTATATAATATAATTTGTTTAATATTATAAATGCAGTTTGAATGTTGAGAGAATTGTTGAGATAGAGCATTCAATAATAAAATTGAATATAATCATTTTGAAAAATTAAATATTCACTTTTGCTAGTCTAGCGTCTATTGTTTTATAACGGAGATAAAAAGTGCACTTTTTTAATCAGAAAAATTGAAAAAAAATTAAATTGTTTTTAATTATGGCTGTTAATATTAAATATAAATTATTGATTTAATTTTTTGAATAATATTTTTAATACACTTCCTTATATAATTTAATATAGATTATTGTTAAAATAGTTAACATCACAAAATATTTAAGTATAACATAAAATGAACATAACAACGTGTAATTACGATCAACTTGAAAAATTAGAAAATATTATAATTCAATGTAATTTATTATAGGCCTTCTATTTAAAAATTAATAAACGTTAATAGTTGTTATGAAATGTTTCAACTGTTATCAAATATAATATTGAATAACGAATTGTTTTAACATTTTGCACATATTATACTGTTTGCGGCTTAATTTAATATTGTTACTTTATTTCAAAATTTCAAAATTTGGAAATTATATTTTATCCCTATTTTTAAATTAGTATATATTAGGAATATTCCAAATAAAGTTTGCGCTATCATTACATTTATTATTCATTTAACCTACTGATTGTTAAGTTTTTAATATTGTATTTTGTCAATAAAGTTTTAGTTTTATAAAATAATTATGTTTTACACAAAACACTAAATAATTCTACCAACTAGTTAACACCGTTAATGATGCATTTTAATATTTCTTTGGCTAGACATTAATTATTCGAAACAATTGTGAAGCAAAAATTTAATTAGTACAATATAACAATTATTCACATATACCATTAACATTAGCGCAAATAGTAATTTGACATTTTCTATTTACAAAAAAATTGATTAACTTTCTAACTTATATTGAAAGTAGGTATATAGACCTAGTTATAAATATTTGCTCTATAATATATATATCTGTAAGCGTAAGTGGTTGTCATAGCTGTAAATATCCGAGCCGGACTATGGTTAAATATTAATGGAACACATATTTACAAGTATTTATATTACATCTATAAACTATAATAATGTAATAGTCAATCATTGTCTAGTCGGCATTCATTATGCAAGTCGGATGCAAAAATATTAATTTTAATTTGTTTTGTCTAGTAGGAGCATTTAGGGAATTATCACAAACATATTTCTGACAGAAAATTAATAATGCAATATTTTTATATATTTTGTATTTCTCAATCCTGGTTATATACCAGTCAAATACATTATTTCAAGTAACCTGTTTCATGATTTGTTTAATTAATGATTCACAAAATTATATTTTTCTAATATATTAATATATAATTTTTACATTGTTTTCTATTTGATTCATTTTCTGAACATACAGATTGGCCCGTCTTGTTAGAATTTATCACCAAAATGTGGTTTAAATATATTTGAATTATTTTGTTTTATTATCGGACTCTGATTACCTTGTAAAATTCAGATTTTATAGAACTATTATGGGAGGGAGCATATTTCAAACATATACCCACGCACTATGCGAAATACTGAATCTTACTTACTACTAGGTTAAGGAGACATCTCATCTTCTTATTCTTGAAAAGGGTTGTTTATCTACCATCCGTGAGACGTTATTTGTTAATTGTTTATAACCATGGTTTTATGATATGTCATTTTAACACCCAAACAAGCACAAAGGAGGTATAAGCAGATTAAACAATATTTAAGTATATTGACAATATTGGAGACTTTCTGGAGCGTCAGTGTGACAAAGCGCAGATCCTCCATACATTCTCGAGGCAATCTTTAATTTGAAAATCTTTAATAGTCATATATTTTTTTCTGTAAATACATATCTGAAACCGAATGAAATGTTCTCAAAAACTATAGAATTGTTCAAAATCTAAAAAATTCTAGACAGTCTAGACTTCCAGGTCTTCAAATGATACATAAAATGTTACCTAATAAGTGTCAACAACATAAAAAAACATATTCACTTATTATCTACCAGAGAAGCGTTTCTAGGATTTCATTTTAGGGGGGAGGCGTGAAGAGACAAGGCCTTGTCATGCGTCAGTTGCGAAGCCCCCCCGAATATTTCAGTAAATTTTAGTCATATTGTAGCATTGTGCAATTATTTTGCAGCCTTACACGTGTCTTAAGGCAGTTGACAAGGTTTTCACTTGCGCTGATAATAATCATTGTCATCCACTTCAGCTCATACTCTACAAGAAAACTAGATCAAACCGTTTAAAGAATGCGAGATTGTATTTGAACATATATGTATCAGGAGCGTGGGACGATATAAGGTCTTAGTAGATGAGGCTCAACGCGAAATGATAATAAATAATTTTGGGAGATAAATATTTATAAATATAAAAATACTTATATAATATTTACACAATATGTTTGTAACTATTCCAATATTAAAATAGTAATAATAAAACGGACTATTAAATAATATGGTCAAAACATTGTATGACAGACAATCAGATTATTATAATTAAATAATAGGCTTTAAATGTCATGGAAATAAATGTATCAGCTTTAAAGTTATGTATGTACACCAATTTAGCATAGAGGACTAAGCAGAACTATTTTACGAGGATATCTTTGAGCATATATTGTATATGTCAATGGTTTTTTCGGCGTTGAGTAAAATATTGTTATGTACAAACATCAGCAGTATACAATTCATACTGTCCTGAACCATTGTACTACGAAAAACAATTTTACTAAATCTCAAAGAAGAATCGTGTAGACGTCGGCATAGGCCTTCATGTGAGATTGAAATTGAAGATATATCAGTGGTGCCTTCATGTGAGACTGCACTTGAAGATATATAAGTGGTAGGCTTTCATAAGAGATCGTATTTGATGATATATCAGTGTTAGCCCTTCAAATGAGATTGTATTTAAAAATGAGATTGCATTTTAAGATATATCAGTGGCTACCTTCGATGGCTACTTTAGAAGATATATATATATCGTTAGAAGTACTTCAAATTAAGTAAGCTACTCTCCGGAAGGCCTTCACATGATATTGAATTTAAGACTTACATTGTATACGTATTATAATCGACCTTTTCTAACTTAGGTGTTGTACCGTTCAACTTTAGGATATATAGGGATCTTTACCACTATGAACAATCTGATACTATTGCTGACGACTTATGTTGAAAGTATGAAGGTCTGAACGACACGACATTTGAGTACTAAACACTTGTCGAAATATTAAAATTAATTTCTTCCGGACACTTCCAATTATATCACATACGTTGGTTTAGAATAGTCTGGAATTATTGGTATGGAACATCTACTTGAAGGTTAAACTGAACGTTTTTTTACACTGGTATATAAAGATTTCAGTGCAAATAGTGGGCATATGATTGTTAAGATTCAGTTATGTCGACTAAATCCATTTAAAAGAGCAAATAGTCTACCTGAAGGTTTGCAATATTTGAAAAGATCCAGAGAGTTCAAAAAGCAAGTATTAACTGGTGACCTAATTGAACATTTTATTGATGCATTTAATAATTTGAATGCTACAATTATGTCACCTTTAAATGCATGAAATTTGTCACTGTTTACAAATACTTATATAAGTATTTCAAGTAAGTCGTGAGGAAGGTATTGTTTAACGTTCATCATTGCATAAATGAAAAAAGTAAAGCTTAAATCCAGAAAGGTAGCATAAAATGTTATCCCGTGCTTTTAAATATTTTAGTAAATTTGTAGTAAATTTTATTTTTTAATAAATTTTAACATGTATTGTGTTTTCTTCTTAAAATGGAGTAGGACAAAAAGTCAATGGCTTTATAAGACTTTTCTAATAAATTTAAGATATATCTTATTTCTGAATATTTTTATTTTGCTAAATATTTACAATTATATATAATGTATACTAATATATATACAATTATATTTCAAACTCTCCTTCTTTTTTATTTCTTTATGTATATTTAGATAGATGATAGTTTGGCTCTTTTATAGCTTTGTAGCTTTCTTATTTTTTTCAAATTCAGGTCTGAAATTATTTGAGGTTTTTAAAATTTTTACTCACAAATATTTAATGCTATTAAAAACCATTATACCACTTATTTCTTTTAATCCTTTATCAGTATCTCCAAAAATAATAATTCCACTTTTATCATCATTAATCTTTAAGCCCAGTTTTTTGTATTAATTTATGACATTGTCAATTTTTTAATGGGTTAATTTTTGCTGTCAGCCATCAGCATTATAAAGTAAATTAGTAATGTAGTTATTTGTAGAGTACATTTATTTATTCATTTTATCGCTTTTTTTAAAGGGCTATACAAAAATAAGTGACATTTTACATCCTTGTTTTTAATTGTCTAGTTTTTTGTTTATCCGATACATATATTATATAAATAGCCTAGTATTTTTCTTTTCCATCATTATATCATGTAATTTATGTGTTATTCATAGATAACTATAATTAATATAAAACCACTAACTAACACATATGTTTACCATGTTTGAATTGCAGTAGCTCTGATCGATTTATTCTTTATTTTTGCATTGTTTAATATTAAGTTATAGAATGTTTTGATTATAAATTCTAAATAAAAATACGCATATAATTGTAAATCTATTATTGTTAATATATTGATTATAATTTATTAAAAACTGTTCAACGGTCATTATAAATGATTTCCAAAATTAAAGCTATCTGTTATATGCATAACAAACATTGAGATATATATAATAACTAATTTCTCACAAAGTAGACTTACTTATTGTTGCTAAATAACATATTTATTGTTACAAGAGTAGTGGGAGATATGTCGACTCTGGACCATACCCCCCTTACCCCCCCCTTACCCCCCCCTACCCCCACCCTACCCCCACCCCCCCATTTTTTAATTTTTTTTCCAAAGTG
>JAUZND010004215.1:0-11823 GCA_034780555.1 Coelogynopora nodosa
CTAGAAAAGACTTTGTAGATCCAAAAAATATCAAAAAATTTATATTAATTTATAATATATATATATATATATATATATATATATATATATATATATATATAGATTAATATAATACAAGAAGTAGCAAATAATACATACATACGCGAATATGGCTCATATTTTACAACACTAAGTTATGTAAAAATACTAATAGACTGTATTTCTCCTGTTGTAATGCTTAGCCTATCCATATTATAAAGTCTTTTTCAAAGGTTTTATCTCTCTCTTTTTGTGCTGTATAGATAGCATAAACAATAAGGTACAATCAATGACTAGATATTATGATATATACTATATTGTATTGTATTGTAATATTAAAAAATATATATTTCAAATTTCAAACATGACCGTCCTAGGTTAAACAATTATTTTTTAGTTCATAATATTATAATAATATGCTCGTTTCCCATTTTAATTATTGTTGCAGATAATAGTTTGCTGAGAGTGACATGTCTTTTAGTGAATAATTTATAAACACTGCGGTACCTGTATACTTAAATACCAGCAGTAATAAATCCATTTTCAAGATTATCTGATCACGTGCCCTGCTTCTGTCTCGAATGTCCCTGGTATACCATACGTATATAATGCCATATCTATACATTATTAACAGCAATCCACCAATAAAAAGATCTCTGTGTTGTAACGCAGTTATATTATTCATGTTTGCCATAAACTCATTTACTGATATTGTATTGCTTTATTTAGTGGGCGCCAAATTTGAATAATAGTTTTTACTTAAGAGTATGAGATACACTTCAGTCCGCGATGTCATGCTTTGATGAATATATTGCATCATCAACTATATCTTTTCTATTATTCATGTTTAGGGGGGAAAATAAGGAACTAAGTTGACTACAGAAAGATGATCTGCGTCGTGGCATAGACCAAGTAATAACGATATTATGCAAACTATATTGTAAGTATGCTTCAGATACCTTAGAATTATTATATTTTAGTTGATATAACAATGTCAAATAAGCTCCCCATTTGCTGCAAAATATTAGCACCTGAAAGTCTTTTTGTACATAATATTAGTTTAGGCTTGTTCTTTTGGAGATTATTGGTTAGATCATTTTAACACGTTTGATAATGGTATATTATGGACGCAATGTTTGAAATAGTATTTATTGGTTGAATTTATCGTAAAAAATTGTGATAAATAGACACTTGGGTAGTCGTGCTGTTAACGCTATGGGTATTTTTTAATGTAGAAGTCTAATATTAGTATATTTTGCTATTTATGTTTTATTTGTAATGATTTTTCGTTCCATTTTCAGTATTTTGTTAATATTAACAAAAACTGCTTTTTATTATCAAGTTTCTATATCACGGAAAACTAATGTTGATTATTGATTTAAAAATTATATCTTAAATTTAGATTTGTCAGTCAAGTATTTGATGGACCATCCATCTTTCGTGTGTACAGTGTATCCATAACTACGGACAATAGTATTGAAGTATGCAGCATTCAGTGTTCATGTGCTTTTATTACTATACTTGATAACCGCTCCGGTGACAGTCTTTAGCGCGTTTAAATGTCGTCGATCTCCATAAACTTTAGTTTAAACTTAAACATATTAATTAGGCTATTAATACAACACCATATTTTTGTAATATGTGAGTAATTTTCTACATATGTTCAGTATAGTATCATGCATTATTATAAAAAATTAATATATATCAGTATTTTTATGTTTGTACAAACGCTTTTAATGTTTTAATAAATACTGTTATGTAATATTATGCTCTGTATCGGCTTGCTGAAAACTTATTATATACATATGAATTACTCATCGTGTTATGTTTGTGAACTGAAACATATATAGACAAAGTTGAAGGTTGGACGATACGTTAACATTTGTTTTGTGCTCCGTCCATATTCTATTCGTACCGATATAAGTATAAACTACAATTCACAGTATACCATGTTGTTATGTATTAACATTATATATATTATACTATGGTACGCTGATAGCATTTGTTTTTATTTTGTAATATCCTGCCGCTTCAGATACCAAATATATCGTTTTTTTAATGTTGTGACTTGTCTTATTTTGGTTTAATTAGATCCATATTTAATAAAGGGCTTCAAGAATAAACAAATTATAGGTTACTAAAGTTTATGTTATTGATTTGTGAAAATAGAAAAAGACTTCAGAAAATTGAAATATTTGGTTTCGTGATAAATTTGACATATACTATCGTAACTATTGCTTTAACTGTAAATAAATTAATTAGTACTTAATTGGTGATCATCAAACTGATACTTAACTATAAAATAAATGTTTTACTTTTTATCTATTTTGCTAATAAATCTATATTGATTTAATTAATTTTATTATAATAAGCGCATAATTAGTAAAAATGGAAATCAAAAAAGCATTGTTTTATACAAGATAAATTAAAGAAATTATGAAGGATACAGGATGTCAAGATTTCAAAACTGACATTATTTTCTGTTACAACGAACCGACATGCGAGGAATAAACAAGTTTAGGCGTCTGGAGGTGGAGGAAAGTTGGATGTTCTGTCGACGTCCACTCCAGGCGTGCGCTCGTTTAGGACGTGTTGATGGTTTTTAGTACCATTGTGTTTGGCAGTATCAAATAGACATGTTTTCTCGCCGTTTGGCCCACTTATATAATTCGCTGAGAGCGGTAATAGCTTTATTGATCAGTTGGGCACCAACTTGTTTGATCGAGTCTGGGTATAGAGAGGAGATCCGTAGTCGATCATTGATTAAAGTAGGGTGTTTTGTATTTTGATGAGATAGGTTTCTTGACGAATGTATTTTTTGGCGGTATTTTGATATGAACAAACCATGACAGGTTATTCGAGATGAAAATGCGAACAATTTAAAAGTATTCTTCAGTTTCGTTAATATCTTTTAAGTAATATTGTAGTTAGTTTTAAGGTGGCTAGTTTTTAGGTTTGTTTTGTTATTTCGTTGCTGCTTAACCAATTTTTTATATTTTTGATCAACTGTAAATTTCGTCAGTTTGGAATAAAAGAGTGGGCGATGGTGAGAATAATATGGCTTATTTATAGATTGTGTTTTCAGGGTGGACGGCTTAAAGAGGTACAAAAGTTTAAAAATATAAACATTTAAATTCACTACAGCTGAATAATTACTTATTTTTTATAATATATACAATTACATAACGTGGGGGGATAAGATTACTTTAACACAGGGTGTTTTCTATACTATTTTTGATTTTTTGTTTAAGGTAAGAAAAATCATTTTTAATTAAAAAAATTCTAGTTTAACTGTGAGTTTAATGTACACGTGGTTTACCATGAATTAAATTGTCTGGCTCATCTAAAATTTGAAATCGATAATGTCAAGTATACCTGTTGTTTGTTTTTCTGTAAAATGTTTTGCATTAATATCAAATATAGCCCTTTCGACTCTCGTTCATGTTGAAGATTGATAGACAATTAACAGTTTCGCATGTTTATTGTAGAAATGCATTTATTTTGTAGGATTATATAGTTATAAGGTTCTACGTATCTACTATAGATATAGCTTTCAAAATATTTAGACAAATTTTATTTATTAAAAATTTGTTTTATATTTAAATTTTAACTTTATAAAAAAGCAATAATAAAAACGCCTTAAATGAAATGTTTTCAAATTTATTTATTTAATAACCATTTCATATTTAACAAATAATATAACAGTTTAATTATAGATAACTATAATTATTTCTTTTTCAATATTTGAGGAGCCATTTACCAAGTTATCTATTTAAATATTAAAGCAGACATTTCTGGTAATTTGGTATTTTATTTGTATTGATCAGCATATTTTAAAAATAAAAACAAATTGAACCTTTGTTGCCAGCCACAATTGAAACAGTTTTGTTATATTGTTACACGCTAATGTTAATTAAGTTGATTAATATATATGAGCTATAATAGAGGGTAAAATAGTATAAAACATGTACAATGAGAAATTAAATCAGAGAGAATTGCACCATATAAAGTTATCAATTTTTTCTTTCAAGTTCAATGTATATTTATATATATTGTATATTATATCGTGTTAGATAATTATAATTATTTATTTTTTAATATTTAAGGAGCCATTTACCAATTTATCTATTTAAATATTGAAGCAGACTTTTCTGGTAATTTGGAATTTTATTTCTATTGATCAGTATATTTTAAAAATAAAAACAATTGAACTTTTGTTGCCATTATTCAAACCTTTTTGTTATATTGTTACACGCTAATGTTAATTAAGTTGATTAATATATCACCACATTATGTAAATGAACAACAGTACCACTTTTATATATTTTATTTATAAGTACGTCACACAGGGCCTCTCGGCATTATTGTGTGGCAAACAAGAGTTTTATTACAGTGAACAAGAATTAATAAAGAGATCAATCATTTAAATGTCCAGTACGGTACATGAAAAGCATTTTTACAATGAACACAAATTAATAATGAGATCTAATCAATTAAATATCTAGCCCCTTCATGGAATTTTTGAAGGCGTCAACTGACGTTGCAGCCACAGTGGCTTCCGGGAGACTATTCCATAGCGGGATGCATCTTTGAAAAAGAACTTGAGGTGGGCGTTTGTTATTGAGTGCGGAATTTGTAGACGCTGACTGTGGCCTCTAGATATTGATGTATTCCATGTGAAGTACTTATCCAAAGGGATGTCAACCAGCCCATGTAGAATTTTGAATTATATTTTGAATGTAGAATTATATCACCACATTATGTAAATGAACCACAATACCACTTTTAAAATTGTATATCAATGTTATTACAATGTCATAATACATAAGCAATTATCCTACACAGCAAGACATTATTTAGAAAGGCCTTTTTTTTAAACAAATTTAAGCTCAATTGAGCTAACATTGTTTTTACAATGGACCGTACTTTAGCATAGAAATGATATTTAAAAACACTCATACATTTTTACTGTGTAAATTTCAGTTATACCATTTATTGTTTTTTCTACATCGAAAGAATTATTCTACTATAGAAACATCTACAATAGTTAATTTATAGTCATATTTTATTTAGATATATATGTATTCGTGCGGTCAATTTTACAGAAAGTGGTTAATTTATGCATATATCTTAATTCAGATAGGATTAATATTTTCAGTGAAGTCCGTATAAAATTCTGCAGCCCATATATTCTCCTAGAGAAGTATCATTTTTATCTTATCGTCATAAACTTTAACCATAATCTTTCTGCCGAATCCTTAAACAACGTGTGTTTACAAAATGTCATCGCTAAATTTTCAAATTTATTCTCAGCTGTTAATTTTATTTTATAAAAACCTTGTAAACCTTCGGCGGTTTCAAAGCTTGTGCAATACTTTTTTGTTAATAAGTATTGATTTTGATCAATATTTATAATATTTTTGGGTTGAACTTTCATAGTGTGTTTTATTTATTTTTACTCTTATTTTATTGTATTTTTAATGCTACAAATAATTTCAATTTATACATTTTTATCTATTTTATCGTTTCGTTTTTTACTTTCAAATAGCCCTCTCAAGCAACCTTAAAAGTTTATTTTACTTGCAATTGTGAGGCATTTTCTCCTTTGCAAAATATTGACTCGTGTACATAAATGTTATGCAACGAAATATATACATCTCGTCCTTATAACTGGGTGGTACACATATTCTTACACACCTATTTAAATGTAAAAATTGATCAATTATGTTAAGAATAGTTGCTTACAGTATAAAGTACAAGAAATCATCACCCGACCTGGCTAATTGAACCTGACACGGAACATTCTATCTTGGGAATAATGAATACGGTTTTCGTATAGGATACATTTAAAGTTGCAAGTGGCGTAACATTTGAAAACAAAAAGGAGAACATAAATTGGCTATAAGTTGAAGAAATCTAAATTCATCATAATTAAAATTTTAGAACGAATGATATAAAACAAAATAATCAATTCTGGCCATTGCACTTGCTTAGAGCATTGAAAATGTCTACAGTTCCAGAATACATATAATGTGAAAGCGTACAAATTATAAAATATCTTAATAAAATAGTAATATAATTATATGTACATTGTATAACAAATTTTTTAATTGAACATTGAAAACGAATCGAAATATACATTTTATTGTCTAAATTTACTATAGGCTAAGTTTATGTTATATACTACAATATATCTGCAGCGATTTACAAGCGGATTAATTTTTTATCGTGTATAGTTTTTTCTATATAATAATGCCAGTAACATTGCATCGCCATCCCAGGATTGTCTTGTTTAAGTCCGTACATACTTCCAAGGCATCTGTAAATAAACAGAAACGAAAAAATATTATTTGTGTGTTTGCCGGTAAAATGGAACATGTTTTAAAATGGTTCTGTTTTACCCGATTTATTTTCATTTTATGAATTCAAATGTATTCATAAAAAAATATTCAAATTTATTTGTTTTAAAATGTTAATAGTTTTACAATTAAATAATAATGCTGGAAATGTGTTAAACCTATTAAACAAAACATCAATAAGGATATTATCAATTATAATTGTATCAATAATTATTTTCACGAGTACTCACCTTAGATCAGATTAACCAAAAATAAATTTTTCTCGATATTTTTGAAGCGTAATAAAAGCGAGTGAAATCGAAATTGAAACTTAAAATATATTTACTTTTAAAGTTAGTTTAGTTTAAAGTTAGTTTAAAGTAAGTTTAAACAAAAGCTTTTATTAATATTTTAACTCTGCAACAGCTCTGTTCCGTTTTACCCGGTCTTCCCCTATCTATTTAATAAGTGAGAAATTTGTATTAAGAAATTTATTTAAAATAACAATATTTTTTTAATATACAAAATAGTGAGCATATTTGTCTGGTCTGGTGGAATCCATTAGATCTCTAATAATGAATAATAGTTTTTGATAAGCAATTTTTCATGTAATTTTCAATTATCATACACGCTTTTGTACTTATGCGCTTATGTACTAGATATTTTTAATATTAACTGTTCACAGAATATGTTTAGAACCATGAAAGGTTTAATTATTTAAAGACGATTTTTTAATTTTATTATATGTTAGATATTTTATGTTGCTCTATTGTAAAATAATCAGACTATAAATACATTTCAATAGAAATTCTATTTATTAAGATTAATTTATTAATAGATGACTTGGTGTAAATAGTAAAAATAATATATTATATTTAAAAAAAAATTGAAAACAAATATATCAAATCATATTTAAAATGAAAACCAGAGCTTCCTGGTTATTTAGAGTTACATGTTTTAGTAAATAAGTTCAAATTTATATATATTTGTATAATAATCTAGTGTTTAAGAATCTTAAAATGTTCAGTCTTTATTAATGTAATTATGAAACTCCTGAGAGCTTAATATTTATCGTATTCATATTTGTTACACTCTTATTCTATGAGAGATATACATACTTGCAATGCCACTTTGATATTTAAAACTATATAATTAATGCATTACTGGGTTGTGAAGGATTCAAATAATAAAAATAAATTTCACATATATATGCTATGTGCAAATCATGTTATATATAATACTTACATTTTATATTGATTTTCTCTTAAAGTTGTCAACGTTGATTATATATGCGTGATATATAGCGATCGTCCATCTATCCTAACTATAGTTAAGTAGTCATGCGTAAGACATATAAATATAAAAAAATACTGCGATAACATATATTCATATATAAATAAGGTATTCAATATATATGTATATGACAAGGGGGGTAGATTTGGCCAATACGTTGTGGTCAATCAGTATTGGGCCTGAAGATTGATTGAACAGCTGAGATGGGATCGAGGTATGCAAATTCCTATATCAGTTTTTAGGACATAGTTTTTCATTTAGCATTGAGTGAAAAGCATGTGTTGAAATTTGTTACAAACGTTTTCATGTACCATACTGATTTAAATGTTCGTTGTTTGATAACATTGCGGTGTTATTGACAAAATTAGGATTAAATATATTACACTGTTTCAGTGGCAAAATTCAACAGAAACACGGACTACAAAATGTCTACTAAAAATATGTTATTACCCAATCGCATTTAAATACAAAAAAGTATCATGCTTTTCTAAATAATAGTAATAACAACATTTTGTATCTAATAGACATATATGCATATCGTTTTACATTTTACTTTTATTATAAAAGACACTAATATTTATAATGCTTTCACGATATAAAATGTAAGCTGCAAACCACTAGTATAATCTGTTTACTTGTTTTATCTTATCGTTATTATTATATTTTGCAGATTATGTAAAATGTCATATTTTACAATACCTGCAAATTCTTTATTACTTTAATTTAAAAAATAGTAAAAAAAACCTCCGTATATATTAACAATTTCATGCAACATTGTATCCAATTTCTTTTATTTGCCGTGATTTTGAATTTATAATTGAATGTAAAATTTGAAAACTGTGTTATTTACTCATTATTTAATTATTTTATTAACAATTAAAAATATATTAAAATTTTAACGAATTCTTACTTTTTGATCTTTTCATTTCTAATACTGTAAGAGAATTATATATTTTCTATTGTTTAGATTTACGGTAGAATTAATTGTTTACTAATGAGAAAAAAGTTTTTTATCTTATTCACTATTTATTGTATATCTCTAAATATTGACGTTCTGCACTTTTTAACTCTGTTAGTTGATTCAATAATGACAATCACAGAATATATACAGACCTTATATTACGGTTATTATTGACTTTATTTCCATGATCTTTAATATTATTTACAGATAACGTCGCAATGGTAATTTGACAGAAAGTTGTGTCATTACATATAAAACACATGTCTGCTGGTTTTCTTGTACACAATCGGTATTTATTATTAATTTCGTTACAGAAACCTTGCTTCAAGTTATTGTTCCATTATTGCTGCAATTGTGTCTAAGCATAGTCTAAATAAATAACGTATCGTTTCAATGCGTACAATTAAGTCAGGATAAGCATGAGGCACATAAACGCTATTTTTTGTATATATATTACAGGTAATATTATTTTATGTTTCATTATCATGGCTTAAAATTAATAAATTCCATTTATCATGAAATTCATTAAAAAAAAATTAAATAATCCGTCAAATTGTTAAACATGTACAATATTTAAAATATTAAAAGTTATATAACTTTTCATCGATCGGAATATGTTGAAAGTTGCTTTGGTGAACTTGGTCAAGGGTTACTTTTTATTATACAGTAATAGATTATTACACGATTTGGTAAAACGAGTAAGTATGTAAAAGTTCACATCAACTCACACATATTACATCAATTATACTCCACAACAAATATCATATTTAAATATTGTGAAATACGCTTTAGCTTATTTTACCACTAATTAATTAATTTTAATTTTTAGAGCGCTAAAATTTCATAATCAGAATAATGTTGTGATGGGTAGGCAATATGGCACTTTACTAAAGAATGCTTTTCAATATTTGAATTGATATTTTTGCAAAAGAGCAAGCGGAATAAATTCATTTTAAATAATTTAACAAACAAAATTAGGTTACTATAAATTTCAATGACTCAATTTCAGGTGAAATATAATTTTTTATACTCTAATATCTTCTAAAAAATATATTACATCATTCTTTTTTATTAATATTCTAATAATAATATTCATCACTAAATTTAGTAATATTTCTAATACCGCTATTTACTAATTTTGTTACTAATTTTGTTTCCATCCTAAATTTATTACAACTAGATAAATAGATGTAATACAATATAGTAATGTAGTGTAATCTTTTATTGATTTACTATGAAACTACACTAGACATTTTAACATTTAAAAAGTGTAAGATTACACCATACGGTGTTTAACTCGTGAAAACATGTGTAATGCTGAAATTCTTTAAGCGAAGAAAAAATTGTTTCAGTCGCTAATAAATAACAGCTGATTACATGTAGCTGTTTATATATTCTGCGCTACCAAATATAGATACAAAAATAGACAATTGTTCCTGTTTTACAATATGTATTATGTTCATTTAATAATACATTTCAGAACATATATTTATACAATTAAAATAAATTTGATGACGCTAGGTAGGTACTTAAAGGAATTTCTATCCAATAGAAATAAACGGGGTGTTGTCATTGAATAAGTTTTAAAATATGTATATATAAATCATGATTCACTAACAATTGCAAACTATTCCTCAAAACCGCTGCCAGTATAATATTACATCCAGTATTTCTTTAATTTACTTTCCAGATTTTATAAAATATAAACTTTGGCAAATATGTAAAAGTTGGTAAAGTGTAGATTATATACATTGCATGATAATATTTTTTATAGATCGATGTAGAATACTAAAATCTAAAACTGTATCATAAAGTATTTTCATGTTTTTCCAAATTATATTAATTTAGTTTATGTAGGCTACTAATAAAATAATAATTGGTGTGCAAATAAGTTCGCTTATATGATCATGTGATCACAATTTGTTGAATAAATATAGTTAGAATAAAAATGTGCTAACTTTAGTAATGATTAATTATGTGTGAATAGTTATAACCTTTTTAATTATACGTTTTATTCATTATACAATCTTGATACATTCACTCAAAATTCACGAACAAAATATTTGTTTTATTTAAATTTTGTTTCAAATACGGCTAGAGTTTTTTCATAAGTATAGATAGATAATTATTTTTGCCGCGTCTATACATAAGATGGGTTAGAAAATAAAAATAATGTTATTGTACTTTTTTCTACTTATAAGATGGGTCGGCTACTTATAAAACAATTTTTGAGTTTATATACAGGTGTGTATTTAGGGGGGGTTTTCAGACCTTCCGGAAACCTCCCCTAGCTGATTAGTGTGCCCCTCTAAAAATTAAGACTAGAGAAAAATAGGAAATAGTAGTATTAGTATAAGTATAAGTGCATTTACAAGTTAGTAGGCCTATTAGTATAACATTTAACTCTGACTTGTAATTAAGAACAATACATTGTAAAAAAATTAATTTTAATAACTCTGTATTATACTAAAGTGCAAAAACGTTGAACTTTGATAAATATGTACTTTTAATTTTGGCGCCAACTAAACTACCCAATATCCACCTTTGAAAATCCTGCATATGACCCTGATATATTACATATCGCTTTGCAATAGCAATAGAAAGGCATTTTATACTAACAGTCCAACACATTTTCTTACTACTTATAGTGTTGTGCAATGGATATCTTGGATACAATTTAAAAGAATAATTAATAAGTAAAAACTACAATTTCGTACTTATAATATTAGAAATAAAAAGTCACAATATATGAAACCTTTCAAATATACTACTGAAGTATATATTCATCGGCAGGGAGATCTGGACAGCGCTGTTTCATCCTTTTTAGGACTCATCAGCAGACTATACCCCACTCCAACGAAATATGCCTGAATTGAATTATTTTTGGTAAAAATATGTATACTAAATTTATTTCAATATTTTATTTTATATTTAAATTATATTTAATTATTTAATTAATTAATTAGGAACACAATACTAATACATTTTTATTACATGTAGGTACTAATTTGATAACAATATGACTAATTATTCTCATACAAATCGTTATTAAATGTTAACAATAGAAAAAAAGATTTTCAAAGTATTTTTTTCCATTATTTTAAATCATTAATGCTCTTTATTAAAATGTTTTTGTAAGGTATTTAAACATTGTTCCACCAGTCTCAGTAAAATTTATACAAAAATATATAATAAAAGTATTTCTCAAAATGC
>JAUZND010004217.1:0-11822 GCA_034780555.1 Coelogynopora nodosa
ATTTAATAAATATCCCAAAAAATTAATTTGTATCAAAATTATATACAAAATTTATATATATTTTATAACATTATTTACCAGTAGTTATGGAATCTCGATACGTTAAATATACAATAAACTAAAAACAGTATTTTTTGAGATATAAGTTTCTATTTTACTCATATAATTATCAGATTTTCATAATCGATAGTCATACCACAAGAAATGTAATAAAACAATAAATCGAATGGCATTAATTTCATTCAAATATATTAAGAAGATCAAAAATGATTCACTTTTATTGGTTAGTAAAAAACAGTTCATTTTGAATTTTTTTCATAAAATTGAAATAACTTTTAAAAAAATATATATTGTGCGTTTTAGGGTATTACTTATACTAGTATATACTAGTACGTATAGGAAACATATAGTACATACTAGTATATTCAACATACTAGTATGTTGCAACATTAATAAACTTGGTATATTGGCAACGGGGTAGCTAGATAATGACAAGGGCGTAATCAGGAGCTCATAAATATACTATTCAATTAATATTGATAAATTTGGCGACGAATACTTAAAATTTCAAAGGATTCATTAATGACTCATTTATTTTAAATTTACATTAATTTCATGTCATCTTCCATATGTATGTGGTGATCTAAATTTAATTTAAATGGTAATATAATTTATAATATCAATTTTATTCGTTACCATTTCTTAATGCCCGATTGGCATAAACATATGCCAACTTCTCTACTGTATCAACTCCGAGTCTGTTCCTAATCTTGGAGTGTATTCGGCCAAATACACTCCAAATCCTCTCCGATGCACAGTGGTCCAGAAATCGGCATAAGTCGATAAATAAATTTTGTATTTTGAAATTAATTTTTTTTGCATATCTTTAACAATATCATAACAGATCAGATCGTAAAAAAAATTATATAAAATACGTAAGTATTAAGTGTTTAAATAATGAATGAAAAGTGAGCGAAAATAAGTAATTAAATGTCGAATGCTATAAAAATGAATTTTAAAAGGTGGGTAGATCTTTTAATTTTTTATTTAAGACAGCGCAAATATTTAAAATTCAAAAGGATAAAGTTTAAAATGAGTAATAAAACAAATGGAAACTTTAAAAAAGATACAGAATTGATGCAGAATCACTTAATTTAAAACTTTACCATAACGAGCATAATTAATTAACTAAGAAATTTACCCCTTTAATTTTTAAAATATGTGATATATATTATATATTATATATGTAACATTGAATGATATAAAAATGCACTTTTTAAAAGTCACGATTCGAAAATTTTAAGAGATAATTCATTAATTTAAAAAAATTATTTCAATTATTTTACGTGAAACAAGAGATTCTATTCTATCTGACTAATCTATCTCGGGTCAATGATTGTCTATATGTTATTGATAATAACTTATAGTCTATAAGGGTCTTAACTTAAAACTATTAGCGTGGAATTAAATTATCCAATTATTTATATATAAGAAAAATAAAAAAAGACCTTTACAAACACCTTCTTGGCTATTAAAATACATTCCATTTGTGCACAAACTACAAGTATCTGCACTGTTGCACTCTAAACAGTTTATTATGCAATTGACGCAAATAGATTCTCCAGCATTCCAAAATGCACTTCTATAACCGTCATTCAAAACAAGAGAGCACTTTTCACATTCATCATTGTTTTTGATTATCATTTTTTTGAAGCAAATTTGACACAAAGCTGATTGGTCATAGAAATGAGCAACTTCGTTTGAACTACAGTTTTCGCATACGCTTTTGAGTTTAAAATCGCAGTCTAAATAAAGACAAAATTTTTCCTTTATTTTTTCAAACTTTTTATCCAATTTTTTGTAATTATTCGTAATATTATATTACTAATATGTTACCTATGCATAATTTTGACGACCAAATCTTACCCGCTTCACATGAAATACAATCGTTTGGCGTAATACAGTCTAGGCAAAATTCAGGACAATCTAAAATTATAAATATAATTGATTTCAACTGAAAATTAAGTTTATGATTACCCACACATTCTCCTTCCGACCACACTTTTCCCGGACAAATATTACAGGAAACAACTGAATCAAAACTAGCTCCTTTACATAGATTACAACTCCATAATGTCGTATCCCAGTAATATTGACGAGGACAAATGCATCCTGTATCTGAGTATATGACACATTTAGTCGGCCCAACTGAAAAATTAAAAACATTAATAACGTTAATATAAAAAAAATAAAATTCAATTATAATTATAATTATATAATTTACGAATGCAACTGGGGATAGTGGGATCCCAATATTTTCTATCAGAGATAGTTTGACATGCATAGCATATGTCCAAAGAGTCCATCGGGTGATTGAGGCAATCCACGTCTAAAAAATAAAACCTTAAACATTTTTCAATAATATTAAAAAAATGAAGTGTTGCTACCTACCTTGACAAGTTGCATTCACCCATTTTGATTTAATACAAGATACACATTCTTTCATTGTCGTGAGGGTATATATGGCAGAACAGTCAATTTCTTAAAAAGTTGAGTATTAATTAATTTATAAACAAATTATAATTCTAATTCTAATGTTTATAAAAAATGAATAAAACTTTGACACGTTTTCGTTGTCAAGTTCCAAACCCTTCCCTTTTTCAACTGTTCACATCGAGGACAAGTTGTTTTTAAAGAATAATCGTTCTGTAAGTTGGGACAATCAAGAACTATTTATTAAGTTATTATTATTAATTTATTATAATAATAATTATACTTTGACATTTTTTAAGGTTCCAAGTGGCATTTTGACAGGCCATACAAGTAGATTCAGTAACAGCCGTTGAATAAGTTGAAAAGTTTGGACATGTCCCCGTAAATACTAAATATTATTTTATTAATCAATTAATTATTATTTTTTAAAAATAAATTTAAATACAAAAGCAAATAGATCCATTCCACTCGTAAAATGCAAGTCTATCACAGTCGATTTTGTTTAAGGGAGTAACAGTAGGATTGGCTATGGAAAAATGAACAAAATGAACAAAATATTCAATAAATATTATTTATACTTATTATTATAATTATATAATACTTTGACACAATTGCCCGTCCCAATACATAAAAGGTCGACAATAATTGCAAGTAACTGCCGAATTGGCATAAATACAATTATAAGCTAAAGTTAATGCAATTAAAAATGAAGAAAAAGGAAAATTTGTATACCTGCTAGACTATTAGACAAAATGTGACGACCAAAACACTTGGCACATTTGTTACTGTCCATTGTACCAAAACAATCGATAGCTAGTTTGGTGACATTTTAATTTTTAAAAATAATTTTTTAATTTTTAATTTTATTTATGAAATTACGTGAACAAAATAAGTCGATTTCATACCACGTTCCTTGACAAGCGTCACATTCTTCTAGTGAAGATGCTGTATCGCAGTTTACAGGAATACATGATACCGGGGTACCGCTCCAGGCCACACCCAACCTCCTACAACCTATGCACATTGCTGAACTAATAATTAAATTCAATTGTACGCAGTCGACGACTATTAAAAAATAATAATAATTTAAAATTTTTAAAAATTTTTAAAAATTGTTTATACCTGCACACACATTTAATAAACTATCCCAGTATCTATTATGACATCCTTCGCATGTCACTTGAGAATTTAATGCCGATTCATCATCACAATCAATAACAACACATGATGCAAGACTCGTTGAAAAATAAAAACCACAGTATTTAGCGCTTTCAGTAGTAATTGAATCTGTTGGAATACAAGGATTATTTTGCGTACAATCGTCAGCGATCCAAATTCTATTTTCACACGAATTGCATTCAACTGAATTGGTGATATTTGTCACATCATCAGCACAATTACTAACTTTGAAAAAATGTAATTAAAATTACTAGCTTATCAAAGATAATTTTTAAAAAGTTTTGATTTTATAACTTTTTATCAATTAGAAGAAAATAATCAATGTTAACATGTCATTTAAAACAAAAAAAAATTATCTTCAAGTGCATAAAAATGTAAAAAATTTTTTGGACACATCCCTAGTAATTACACAAGCATAATGTGCCATCATGATATTTTCCGTCACAACGATTGCATGAATCGAGGTCAAAATTCGTAAATGTTCCACAAGGTACGACTTTTATAAATTTAAATAAACTATTTTAAATAAAATTACCGTTACATGTCCCCGCTGGAACATAATACCCACCTCTCGAATAGCTACCGACAGAGTTTATACACCTTTCACAGGCTTTTAGTGTTAATGGATATATTGCGGTATTACAATCTATAAATTAATATTTAATAATATTTATTTAAATAAATCATTAATTAATATAATTATAATATAACCTTGACACGACACTACCCCGTCGTGGAAAAACCCACTACATTTGTTACACGAGTCCATCAAGATTAACAAAGAAGGGTTGACTTTTTCGCAAGCTGTATATTAAAATATGTAATTAAAATATATAATAATTATTATTAAGTAATTATAATTTAATAAATTATTAATCATGAATTTTTATTAAAAACAATTACGTGTGCATGCTGATAAGGATGTAACCCACACGTAGTTAACTATGCATCCATCCACTTCTGTTCCGTTTTCAAGTTTTGTGCATGAAAGGAATGCATTTTTCAATCTACACGACAAGCAATACTCAGGACAATCTATTTTCAAATGTACATTGCAATGTAGAATTTTAAATGTTAAATAATATTTAAATACTTTTTAATTATTACACTGACAAACTGCATTCACCTGATGCCACATGCGACCTCTTGTTAACCTTTGACAATCGCTGCAATTGTCACTTGTGAGTACAGGGCATGCTGTATTTAAATTAACAATTTCTAAAATATTTTTAAAATAACAATTACGTGTACAAATGCCGCTATTAACGATATATCCCTGATTACATGATGTAGCACCATTTTTCTCATCACAGAGTTTATAATTGGCACCACAAGCTAAAATTTTGAAATTATTTTAAAATTATTCAAGTTTAATAATTTTTTATTTTAATTTATTTTTTTTAAAAAATACATGTGCATTCTAGCACTTTAGAGTCCCAAAAATGAAGTTTTTCGCACTTTAAACATGAATCAGGTTTTTTGCAGTCTATGCAGTTTTTAGGACAAGCTAAAAATATAGTATTTTTCAAATATTTTAATTAAATACGCTGACACAATTGTGACGTTTCTATTCCACTCAAAATGAACCCTAATCGGCATTCGATGCAGTTTGTTTGAGATAAACAGTTGATACAATTCTCCAAACAAGCTAAAATAAAATAATAAAGTAAAATAAAATAAAATAATTATTTACCGACACATTTAACATTTTCTAATTTTTTAAAAAACGTTCCTTGACACGCTGAACACTGCTTCTCGTTTTTACAAGATTGGCAATGTATTGGGCAATATAAAAGTTAAATTATATAAAAATTTGTTAATTTTTTCTTTACTTGTGCATTTTTTAACTTTTATGTGCCAAAATGTCATATTTTTGCATTTTAAACAGCTGTCTGAATTTACACATTGATGACACTGATTTGGACATTCTAAAAAATTCTAAAAATTCTAAAAAATGAAATTAATCACCTTTGCACACTCCCACGTCATTTTCGAAATATCTCTCCTTACATTGATAACACACGGCTTTTGAAGTCTCACACTCTGTGCAATTTCCAATATTACAGCCTTTTTGACTGCAATATGTAACATTAATGATAAATAAAAGGAAAAATATAATTTTAATGTAAAATTGACAACTGTCCAATTGAGACATTAATTAATTACTGAAATATCACTGTCGTAAAAATATATATTATACTATTTTTTATATGCTATTATAAACTTTTAAAAGGTTCGACAAATAAACCATAATCGTTGTAAATTGTCGTTTCAAATTCTATAAATACATTATTACTACAAATTTTTGCATGTTCTCGACAGGTGTGTTTAATTTTTAATTTTTAAACTATTACTCAATCAATTGTGAAATTGTCAAAGTGTTTAAATTGTTAGTTAAATATTATTTGTTTATATCAAGGTTTATAATCTTGCAAGTAGGAAATTTTCACCTATACACACGTAAAGTTTATAAAAACATGTTGAAAAATATTTTATAATTGTGTAACGTTTAATAATATATAATATATTTATAACATTTTCAAAATTTTGAAACATAAAAATTTAAATTTTTAGTTAAAAACAGGTAAAAGTAATTTTAAAGTGATAAATTCATTAGTCGGAATCTTCAAAATCGTCCAATTTGGCTGTAGTTTTATATTCTTGTTTAAAAACGTCCCCGAGAACTTCTAAATCTTGTTGGTTTCGTATAACTCCCTAGATAATTAAAATAATTAAAATAAATTAATTTTTAAATAATAATAATAATTACCTTTGGTAGATAACCCAATAACTTTTCAGCGTGTAATTTGAGAAGTTTTGTTCGTTCTTGATCAATGATGATTCGCCTTTCCTTCTCCATTTGTCGTTCATTTTGCATTTCAAATTCCATGTTTTTCTTTAATTAAATATTTACATACATTATAATTCATTTTAATTAATTTTTTTACCTTTAATTGTTCTTCCGTTTCCCGTCTGACGGCAATCTGAGACTCAATTTGTCGTTTATATTCTTGACGTTTCATTCGAATTCTCTCTTTACTAAGTTGGTTTATTTTTTCATCTCTTTCAAATTGGTCCATTAGTTTTTCTCGGAATGTCTCTTCTTCCAATTTCATGGCTTCTATAAACTCACGTTTGATTCTCTGTGATTCAAGGCTCGTTTTTTGCATTTCAAGTTTTGTTTTTATTTTGTTTACCAAATTTTCTCTTTCTTTTTCTCTAGCTAATCGCTCTTGTTCTTCTGCGTGAAGATTTTGACGTGCTTCTTCAGCTTCGATGATTTTTTGTTGTTTTGTTATCATTTCATCACATAGCTGAATTAGTTAAATTTTAAAATAAATTTATTTTATTTTTATTTTTGATTCAAATGTTTTTAAACACTTTGGATCATTTATGTCATGAAACTTTGACTTTTTATTGAAATATTTTCAATTTTAAACACATTTGATCATTTATTTGGTAAAATTTATACTTTTTATTAAAACATTTTCAATTTTAAACATATTTGATCATTTATTTCGTGAAATTAAGAGTTTTTATTCAAAAAGTTTCAATTTTAAATACATTTAGTCATTTATTTCATGAAATTTATACTTTTTATTCAAACTTTTTCAATTTTAAACACATTTGATCATTTATTTCGTGCAATTTATACTTTTTATTCAAACTTTTTCAATTTTAAACACTTTTGATGATTTTATCTAGTGAAATTATTAATTCCCAATTATTCAATATTTTTCATATTATAAAAAATAAGTCACCAACCTTTTTATGCATTTCATCCTTCACCAACTCCATCTCTTTTCTCCTCCTTTCATCATCACCCTTTCTATCATTAACAATTTTAACATAATTCAAAATATTTTCATTTTCTAGTCGTATTCTTTCCTCCTCTTCCCGCTTCCACTTTTTTCTCTGAACTTGAAATTCTTCCACATAGCTTTTCTCCACCTTTCTCTTGAGTAAATACTGTTCTCTTTCTCTAATGGCATAATAAAATGTATAATATATTTTTTAAATCTAAATTGTATCACCTCTGATCTTCTTCGTAAATTTTACGTACAATTTCGTCAATAAGTAACTTTTCTTTGAGAAATTGTTCATAATCTTCTTGTTTACGAATTTCTTGTTCTTGCAATTGTTGCTCCAATTGTTGCTTGTACAGTATTTTTTCTTGTATTCGTTTCTCCTCTAGCTCCATTTCAATTAACTTTGTCTTTTCAATTTCATCCTTTACCATTTTAACATATTTATCGTTATTTCGCTAAATAATAAAAAAATAACAACCTTAAAAATAATATTAAATTCAATTACAATTCTATCGTACTTTATAGCCTCTTTTTCGGCAATTTGGGCCTTTCTCGCTTTAGATATATAGGCCATTTTTAGCTTGGTTTCAAGTTCACGAATTTCAATACTATAAACGACGATTAAAAAAAGAAAAAAAAAGAAAAATGAATTAAAATTTAAAATTACCTAGTCTCACGAACTTGTTGCCGAAATTTTTCATCTCGAAGCTTTTGGTCCTTTATCCTGCATAATTCTATGGCTAAAGTTTCATCTTGAAGTTTTCTCATTATTAATCGCTCAGTTTCCATTTTTTTCTGAAATGTATTAAATATTTTAAAATATAAAATTCAACGTACATTATCCCTTTCTCTTATCATACGTTCAGATTTTTCTTTTTTTTCAAATTCTTTCATTAATCGTTTGTTTTTACACCTATCAAGACTCTTGTTGTCAAATTCAGCTAGTCTTTCTTGACGCTGTTGTCTTTCGGTTTGATTTTTTCTATATTCGAAATTTAATTCCGCCTCTCTCGCCATCATCCTTTGTTTTAAAAGTGATTGTTGCGTCTAATTTATGATAATTATTTTATCAATTCATGATTAGTATTCTGTAATCAATATAATGTAATATATTACCATTACACGCTTTTAAAAGTTGATTCCTTCGGTATATAATTTTTAAACAAAAATATCAGATATTTCTCTGAAAACTGTATCCAACACATACTCTGTGGATTCCAGTGTAGAATAATAAATAAATAAATTTATATAAATTTTAATATTTATTGTTTTTTGTAGGCTAGGTTATTATTATAATTCAAAAATATTATAAAAAAATATAAAAACGAAAGCAAAAAAAAATAATTTTTGGTTTATAATTTAGGTTGTGAAATTAAGACTTTTTATACAAATATTTTCAATTTGATTATATATTTCGTAAAATTAAGAATATAAAAGAATATAATTAAAAATATATATTATCCTGATATGACTCAACTTGTAAATTTATAAACGTCAATCAATAAATTACTTGCATCCCACTAACAATTAAAACTTGACGATATAAAGATAAGTCGTTATGCAAGCTAGTCTAAATATTGATTTGTTAAATGATTCAATTCCAATCTGCTACAAAGTTTCTTGAACAAACAAATTTGATATAAAAATTTGAAAAAATTAAATAAAATCCGAATGACAGTAATTTGATTCACAATGCACCCAGACAAACTTTACGACCCGAAATACAACCCTTTTATCCCTGAATTGTGCCCAGAAAAGCGTAAAAAGACGATATTAAAAATATTAATTTATTAACAAAATTTGTAATCAAATTTTTCATTTAATATTATTTCAGGGAAGCAGAATGAGGATATTACAAATATAAATAAAAATAAAAACAATACAACTACTACGTGTCCCACGACATATTCTAATAATGAACCGCCTGATTCTAGACAAAATGGACAGTTGAACGTGGATGATAGTAATAAAATGATAAATCAGTATTACACGAATTTTTTCAACCACATGGCTAATCAATACAAGTAACAACAAATAATACAAAGAATTAATATATAATTTTTAAAAAAAATAGTTCCAATATGGCCAAACAAACAGCCGCTATAACACCAAGAATAATTAAAAAAAACTCAACTCACCAATCAAATTTGAACGAATCTCTTGTAAACAATAGGACTGATTTTCAATTGGATTTAAATACATCAACCGAATCTGTTCCTTTTTCTGTTGGTCAAAAAAATGAAAATATCGCAATAAATCTATCACTTCCGAAGAACGACTCGTCGTTTGATACAATTTTCAAAAATCGCCCTAATAATGTCTCAGAACAAGAGGCGTTTAGTCGGCTATATTATAAAAAATGTATGATTCCATTATCATTAGGTTGGAAACGATTCATCATTAACCAGGATAGATTTAATCTTGATAAAAATGTTGGAAATTTACAACATGTTTGTTACATTTCTCCTGATAATCACAGAATCGGTGATATTCAAATATTGACATCATTTCTAGAAAAAAGACGACAGGAGGGTTTAAATAGTGATTTAAAATTTCAACACGTTTTGACACTGGAGAATTTTTCCTTTGATGGACAGTTTTTCATTCAAGGTACTTTATACGCTTCAAATCATGACATTGAATCTCATTTTCAGTCAAATGAACGAGTTGCGTCCACAGCGAGTACATCAACTGAAAAAAATCAAATACAAGATATTAATAGTTTTCAAAATTTGAAGCCAGATATTACTCAAAATTACTTGGATCAATTTTATCATTGTTTTCAACAATTTTCTCATTTTATGAAAAACGTCAATAACGGAAATTCCAAACTTGAAAATTCAACATCTAGTTCTGCTATAAACGTTGAAAACATAATAAACCAACATACTCAAAATACCACAAATTTGACAGAAAATTATAGTCCACCAAAGGTGCCAAACTTACCAGAATTTCAACCTTTTTACCCAAATACATGTCATGATATGCTGACATCATTAGTTCGTATTTACGAATACATTCACGTTTTTAACATTGAGTCAATTTTAAAGATTTTCAGTCGATATGAAATTTTTTCCTTTGAAAAGTTTAAAATGTTTATTCTAAAAGATTTAATAGATTCCCAAATGGCTATTGAAACAATGAATGACTTTATGACGGAATTTACAATACATGTGATTGAATTAAACGACGGTACGTTTAATTTTAAATTTTCTTGTAGCACTCTAGTCGTTCGAAGAGATGATTTAAATGTCAAAACGTATAGTGAATTTCTGAGGATTTTTTTAATCGAAAGCATGAACGTCGAAGAAAAAATTATAAAACTTTTAGAAAATTGTCACTTTATTTATCTCGAGCCCAAACTGAAATTAAAAATACTTGATTTGATACTTGACAATCTCATATTGTCAAATTTAACAGGCTCTATGATTGATTCTTCGTTTGCTAGCATTGTCAAGTTAAAAAAGGAAAAGATTGCGGTAAATGGCGAAAAGAGACTTCTAATGCTCAAAAAGGACGATTCCTTGATACAAAATAATAGAGAATTTGATGAAAAAATTAAAATTATTGATGATGCTTTGGATCGAAGAAAATTTCAACAAAGGTGTTTATTTTTAGGGAGAGATAGATATTATAGGAGGTATTTTGTGTTTTATTCACTTGAAGGAGTTTATGTGGAAAATGAGTTGCAAAAATGGATGAAGATTTCTACATGTGATGAATTTTCGAAACTTCAAAGTGCTTTAAATTTATGTGAAAAGGTGGAAATTGAACTTTTTAAGAATTTTAAAGTTTATAAGAAAATTATTGCTAAAAAGTTGGTATTAGGGAAAAATGAAAATGAAAATGACATTATTATGAACAGTAATGTATCAGAAAAGTTTGAAAAAAAAGATTCATGTTCAAGAGAGTTTGTGAGTATCTCCAGATACTTGGAAAATGAATTGACTAATGATATTGACCAGTTTTCTCGGGAATTGGTAGCATACGATGTTATTGAAGTATTTTTTACATTTATGATAATTATTTTGACAATTTTATAAGGACAAATGCATGTAACTCGACCAAATTTTTTATTTTAATTATGTATTACGAATTTCTTAGTTAATTAACTAATAATGGTAAAATTTTAAATTAAGTGATTCTGCATCAATTCTATATGATTTTTATAGTAAATAAACTCTTAAATACGTTTAAAAAAACCCTTAGTATATTTTTCAAGTTGTAGTTTTTCTGTTAATTAGTGGTTAATTAATACAAATAGGGTGTCCCGTCATTAACGAAACTTTTAGCTACAGACGTTGAAAGATGCGGAATTTAACGTTGAACAACGTAGTGTTC
>JAUZND010004218.1:0-11819 GCA_034780555.1 Coelogynopora nodosa
TCCTTACCCCATTTATGTAATGTCGCTCGGAGAAATGGGCAGTGGTTGACTCTTAGTTGGTGCAGACTTGAGATTTCTTTTCTTGTCAACGTGTTGTTGTCTTTGAGGTGAGCTCCTCCTGTGGTAATACGGTTTGATTCATGAGTCTACCATTGTTAGCTGCTGTGTCTGCCAGTTCGTTCCCTTCAAGATATGCGTGGCCTGGGACCCATGCAATGGTGATATGGTTGTTTTTAGTGTCTGTAGCTTCTTTTGTAAGTTTATTGGCAATTTTGAGTTCTTTGTCAATATGTTTGTCAACATCACCCAGCATCTGCTGTGATTTAATGTTAACTTCCTAACTTAATGTAGGTGTCCGCAAGATTTGCCTCTTCAGCTTCTCACGTTGCTGCAATTGTTTTCCTCCTTGACTTTTGTTCCTCGAGGTGTTCGTGCCACATCTCATGGTTGGCTTACTTTACATTCTTCATTTGCTCATGCGATTTGAATAGGTTCCAAACTAGTCGAATTCCCGTAATTCTCCGATTGGAAAGTATAGATCTTTTTGTCTTCAAAAACATAATATTGGACATCTGTATTTCTATGAGAAAGAACCATTGCTGTCTTTACTATATTAAACATGTGTATGTACACTGTGCTAACATATAATTGGATGTAGAAGACCAAATTTATGATCCAATAACACATCGTTGACTGCAACAGAATCATCAAGTTATTTAGAACAAGGATTTTTTAATATAACTGTCCATACTATATATAATTTAAATATGTTATTCAATTAGAAGAAGGTCTCCTTCTTCAATCCCTGTTAATACCTGTTTCAACTGTAGATAAATATTTTTTTAAATATAATGTTCAGTAAAAAAAAGTAGATATTTCCATTAAAATATAGGAAACATTATAGTGTGAGGTCTGAAAATTGTAGATCATTTGTAAAAATATGCTAAATATAAATATGAAAAAATTATACACCCAAACAAAACGTTTAAAAAAACAGAAGCCAAATGTCTCCAATAATTTCCTTTTCATTACCAAAGAGGCAACTACATACTCTGTCCAGAATGTCCGAGTTCCAGGCAACCCCCAGATGGAAAGCGTGTATCGGCCATGCAAACCAGGGGTGCGTCAGATCGTGGGTCAGAGTGGCCCAATGACAACTCAGCAGACCGGTGACGCTGCCCGCTAAGTGTCGCAAGTGATCCAGAGACTTGTTGCGCATGGCAACCGGGAGAGAGTGGCAACCGGAGATGTTGATGCTCTTTGTAGTACTGTTTGATGACACCGGCAATAGACTCATTATAACGTAATGTTCAATTATATATCACTGGTAGGGGTGTTCTGTTTTAACAAAATTTGAATAAAACTTGAATACAATTCAGTACAAATACAATTCTTGTCTTTGTTATTTGAATCTCTCTTTTATTTAATTTCAATTTTAATTGAATTCAGAATATTATTGATTAGTTTATAAGTAAAAATAATTGCGTGTTGACTATTCCTATTAATTTATAATAAATAAATCAATGAAACAAGAATACAAAACTTCATAACATATTTTGTGAAGCATTACACATAGTTGATTTTAATTATTTATTATTCAAAATGTTTACATGTTGAATAATAAATAATAAAGAAATAGTCTATAATTTAAAGTACACGAATTACGGTAATCTTTATATACTAAATTAATTATAAAAATATAAATATCCGCTATGTAATATTAGGTGCTTAATATTAAACAAAAATGCGCACAAATAAATGCAATAATAAACTTATTATAAAAATAATATATCAACAGGTGTATGATTTTTTAATATTTTAATTTTAATTATATCTTAACATTATTTGTTGTTTTATTACATATTTATTACTATAGTACAAATACGTATGAAGTATGTATAAAGAATATAATTAAGCATGAATAAAATATCGATTTATGCACTTTAAATTAATTTTTAATTGTAGGAGCTTATTTTATTGCACATTGAAGATCTATAAGTACTTCTAAAATCAATCCAAACTAGATAAGACAATATTTCAGTAGTCTTAAAGCAAGAACGTGTGTACACATCGAGGTTCCGATATGGCAAGGTCACCTCTGAAGCAGTGAAGTACAAAGGTAGCGAACCACACGTTCATGAAGATAAGACTATACAGGCTATCTCCGATAACAACACTTTATTTATACTTTCAGATTGTTAATATTACGAACGGTATACAAAACCGATACCATTTCTATGAATAATAATATTGTCAGCAAAATTTTCACATTTTCTTGATAACAAATATTATAATTATATATATAGAACGTAACGCAATTAAAGTATAAATATATTTTTTTAAACTGTTCGAGAAATTATTGAATTTTAAATTTAATAATAACAGCAATTATTATTAGAAAGTATTGCAATTCTATATTTGTATTATATAATATTAATGTATTATACAATATAATATAATTTATAATGTAATATAATATAATGTATATACCCGTAAAGAAAGGGTTAACATCAATATTTATTTATTTATAAATGGAATAAATCCACAATTTTTCACACTTGCTCACTATGTATTTTATTATTTTAGTTTAAATATTTAATATATACATATAAATTACTATAAGTTAAACGAGAGGACTCAGTGATCACCTTAAGAAGCCGCAGACTTATTAGTTCTATATTACATGTCATGAGTTCCAATAAATCATAATTGTTTAAAATAAAGATAGCGCTCACCTCGTTATCCAATTAGTGGTCGATGGACAGATCCAATATGGTAAACTGAAAATATAGAGTGGTACTATCCAGAAAACCGAATATATTTAAATACTACTACATTGTACATGCAACGATACGTTCAGTACATCTGAACAGTTCAATCAAGTCTGCTTGTATTGACACAAAGCTAAGTTCTCATTCGTGAAATAAAACAAATAAAAAATATGTGTAAACGCTATTACGTTATATACTAGGGGAAAAAATAAAATCCATCGAAAGTGATTCTCCAAAAACCCATTCTCCCAGGCTTACATAACAGTAGGTAGCCTACATAAATTGTTAATGAAAAATTACCCGGTGCTAAACATTCACCATTCAAAATTTTCATTTGATAGTTCAAAGTATGTCTTTATAATTTTCAATTTAGTGCTTGTGTATATTAGAATGATTTATAATTTTCAAAATACGATATTTCAATTTTAACCATTTTCAAATTATATCAAGTAACTTATGAATAATCGTCTTTTATTTTAACTTATAATTTCAACACAACTCACAACAAAGCGAACAAATAATTATAATCCTACCTAAACTTTTCATATTGTTGAATCTGATATTCCGCTTGATCATCTTCTGCCTAAAAATGAAAATATATATATGTATTAGATTCAATAAATAAATACTCCGCCGAGTCATTGAATTCATAAAAAATTACGAGTTAAGTATCAACCAGTTTGAATCGGTTTAACGTTAATAGGTCGAGGTCACGTATAACAGGAAATCCGACTCTCAAAAAGTAACACAGGAATCTAGCAAGAAATTCTGACATATTCATAAATATTTAAATATTCATAATATCCAAATTAGTTAATTTTACATTGCTGTGTACGCTTTTGCGATAACTATTTTTACTACTTGAACTATAAAAGTAGTATGAATAAATGTCACTAAATATATTTATGTTAGAAGTAAAATAATATAAATAAGTGTATTTATTCCAAAAAAATTAAATAGTACATACTCAAATTAATTATTTTAATTGCATTTATATCAAGTGAAGTATTAATAATGCAAATATTTCTGAATTGATCGGTTACTATTTGTTTCCAAATTAAAATATTGAATTTAAATGTATTATTAAATATATATTAGATACTAAAAGTAAGATATATATTTGACTGGTTTCACTAAAACAAAATAAAGCCCACATCATTCAAATCAATAGAGTTCACCTGTCAAAACTACTAGATAAAATACGTTACTAAATTACACTGCTGTTCCAGACAAAACACTGCAATTATTATTAGATAGCATAATTTATTGTCTGTCAATAGACTTCGAAATTTTAACTATTTACAGTAATTGAAAAAAAAATATTATCAATATTAATGTCTCATTAACATCACGGAAATAATTGTTCAGAACTTCTTCAGAAATCCTCCAACAGCACAGTCATTATCATTCAATGCTATGAGAGACTCTCTTTACCCTTTTCCCCCTCTGCCTAATCTCAGACCACCGAGCGCGCATACCGTGAGCATGTACTTGAGCAGTGTGGGCAGAGAATGCGAGGCTATTGCAGCCGGCTCCTGCTGCACATCAGGCGATACCGGTGGAGAGGAACCGACGGTGGTAGCGGCTGTCACGGAGCCAGACGCCCGCCTGTGGGGGCGGCCAGTGGTGGCAGTGGTGTGGTGCCGGAGGGAGAGAACGGGAGGCCCAGCAGCACTGGCAGAGAGGAGGGAGCCGGCAGATAGCAGCACCTCACGTCCCCCTCGGAGGAGGGTGTCGGTAAGGTGGGTCATGCTGACCCGGACAGTGGGCTGACTGTCGTCCACCAGATGGGCGGAGAGTCGGGGGCCGATGTGGAGAGGGCTGGCGGGGGGAGGGGGGGTCATACAGGGTTTCACACTCTGCGCATCTTTGTGGTGGAAAATATAATGGTAACAAGTTATAATCAACAGATATCATTGCACTCTCGCTATTAGTGATCAAATAGGAAAAACAACTAAGAATGAAATCAAGCGAAACCGGAATTTAGAGTCGAAAACATTTTTTAAATCGCAAAACTAAGGAAGTCCAACAATAATATATTATTAAATATATGTAATACAGAATATGCATAATACGGAAGAAATATAAATTATCAAACAGTAATCGGGATTTTAGAATTCTAAATTGGAAAAATTGTTTAAATAATTACAGTTTTGGTAAACTTGCGTAAATTTTTTATTTATAACATGTCTGGCAGACCGCGTGTCCAATCAGCACAAACCATACCAGTGATGGCATTGGTAACAATTAATTAACAATATTGTATTTGATACATTTATATCTCTTCAATATCTCTCCATTACTTCATAAATTATTTTTGATGGACTTCTTTAGTTTTTCTAATTCTTGAAAAGAGAGACCATTTTACAACCGAAGAAACAATGTTACTTTTATTTTCATAAGAAACAGATTAAATATTTAAAGTTTAAGTAAAATTCTAATAAAACATGATCATCTTTTCAACTGTTTTCCAAAGACATTTCATTATAATATTTCACTTTTCCTAAAATGTTCCAGTTTTGTTCCAAGACCCCCAAGAACCTTAATTTAACCCTTATTGAGGGATTACACAGGTCTACAGTACGTGGTTGATAATGCATAATCCTAATGACAGACAACACGAGCCTGCCATTCCACAGACCTGTCCTTGGGGAAGGCGGTGATGAGTTCATTGACGAAGACATTGCCGGCCAGTTCCCCCAAGTTGGTCACCTGCTGGTCGATGTCCAGGGCAAGTACCGGCCGAAGGTGGCACTGCAGACAAACGGCCAGCAGACTACGCAGGTCCTCCAGCGGGTAGTAGGGCCTCGAGGGAATGCTCGACTTGCGTTGGTGCGCGTAGCGGTAGAAGAAGTGAACCTGACGGGGTAGGGGGGAGGGGGGAGAGAAGAGAAAGTGGATCACCCAGAACTTAAGGAGGGGAGGGAGAATACCGTCGGTGTTTTACTTCCAGAGAAATTATTGGGTCAACCATCTCTTAATATATTAATCTAACTATAAATCATTAAACTAGTTTACAAAGACTGGTTAATGCATAACTTTTGGATAGAATACACCCGAAAATATTTCATGCATTATTTTATGGCACAATATTGTAACAGAAAAGATATGTAAAAATAGTATGTTTTGTTGATCAGTTAAATCAAAATAACATATAAAAAAAGTTAATTGAAAATAAATACACAACAGAACTATAAATTATGACATAGACATTATCTACAACCCTGGAACCTCCTCTATCATCCAATTTAACCCAAGACTAAATGAGAACAGATTACACTTTTAAATTTAGCATTTACATATTATAGGCGTATCAAGTATCAAAAGGAAAACTACGAACCTGATTGCATTTGAGGTTACTCCAAGAAACGATAAAGGACTCAAGGATTTCAGGCTTCAGACGAAGCTCAGGGGATAAATCGATTAGAACTCCTCTTTCACTCACTGATGGCCAATCAACAATCTAGAAACATATGAGAGGCTGCAATTTTGAGCATCCGTAAATTACTATTATTAATGATGAGCATTATCTGATAATATTCCCAAGAAAAAGAGAGTACCTTTACAACAAATAAACATTATGGCGCTCTTTAATAATAGTTCATAAAGTTTTCAAAATAGCCATGAAAAAAAGCTTTTCACGATAACACCATCTATAGCTGGGCGACACATCCATTTATAAACCAAAAACCGACCGATATAGGTAGACAATAACAATATTGATTTATTATGTTGATATTATTATGCTGTGAATTTCGTTTTGAATAAAAAATTCTCGCAAATACATACACAGATAAACGAATCCATTTAATGATTTTGTGAACAATTTGTTTAAATTAATTTATCGTTGTGATTATGGAGTGGTGGTAAGTACATAAACCATACCGGCATATTATTCTATGTCGACTAAAACGTACAGGTATTATTAAATATAAAATAATATATGATAACATATAATCATCTTAATTCTATTCAGTAAATATTTACTTTTTACAGTATAACAAAATGATTAAATTTAAGCTAACTCTTGAGGTTGGGGCTGATGTCCTACATACTGTAACATTAAAATATGTATGTCTTGAATTTCCTGCGTTTTAACATTACATTTAGACAATCGATGCAATGTTCTGATGCCCACTGAGTTCACAATTACAATTCACATAAATTGTCTGATAACGTTTTTTTTATTTTGCTTTAAAATATATTTTTTAGTATCTACTAAAATTACAATATTGATTTTTTTAAATAATATACAAAACCGACAACTGCTAGGCTATTATTTTTCAAAATACGGTGTGTTAGATTTAGATAATAGTTAATAAATATAAAACAACTTTAATTATTAATATAATGATGTCTATGTAATGGTTGATGTAATATTACAGACTGCATAAATATTTACATTTTCTAATTTGTGATAAAAAAAAGTTTTAAGCAGTCTTAATTTGACACACTCTAAAAGGAATTATTGTTAACAACAAATATCGGCTATCCACGGAATTTAATCCATTACATAAATAATTAATATCGTATAGTAGGTATTCAATAATATATACACTTATCAGTTTTTAAAGAAGTTAAAGGTAGATCTAACAATAATAAACATTAGAATGAAGCCAGTTTCAACAGTACAGTGATATTGAATATTCAACAAGCTTTTCTATTCAGAGGTTTTGATTCCTTTATAGAGTAAAAAAAAGTTATGTTGATGCTTGCTTACGTCAATTGTACCGCTCAGGAATGTCTCAAAATGTAATTATCATGCGGTTAATTATTGCGGTTTGTGTGATTATTGCAGGCTGCCAACAACTGGTTACACAAAGTATAGAACATTTACTCCATAATTACGTCATTAATATATTAAACACAATCAACAATCCCTAGACTAACATTATATATTGCTCAAGAGTGGTTTTTTAGAAGTACTGCATCCGTGGATGATATATTATCACATATAGGTTCTCTTTAATATCTTCCATGACGGGAGGAAATGGAACAGTAGGGGTAAAAAGAGTCAACTTATCTACCTACCTTAATGGACTGTAAATCCTCTTCTGGTTTATGCTGTTTTAACAGTTGGATCAGTGTGATGCATCCATAAAACAGACCACGGTAGTCGTTAGCACGAACACGGATCTAAAAACAATTCAATACCATAGAGATATAATAGTTGTATTATAATAAGACATTAATATATTAATAGTATATTAATAATATATTATATATTAATAGTTCATTAATATAGATAAACAATTATATATCTATGTTCAATACCTACATACATTGATAAAAGTGTTTTTTTTAATTATCAAAAGAATCAATAGTATGCCGTATCAAAAGAATCAGATATGTAGTATGCCGTATGAAAAGAATCAGATATGTAGTATGCCGTATGAAAAGAATCAATAGTACGCCGTATCAAAAGAATCAATAGTATGCCGTATCAAAGCATTTAATAACCATATTTTAATATTAATTTCCCGGTTTACATAGTGAGCACTATTTAACAATTTAAGAGGCAATAATCCATTTTTATTGAATGGAAATTCTTATAATATTTTTTTATTTCAAAATCAATCATAAAATAATTTTTTTAAATAATAAAACCGAAACATCATTTTGTGACTAAGAATTTATTTTGACAAAGATTAAAATTTTACAAAGTATATATAAGGTGATTAATAATGTAGAAAAAATTAATTCAGAACAAATGGAAAAACAATAAAAAGTTTATTTTGATTTTGTTAAAAGTGGAAATAAAATATTAGACCCAATGCGAATTAAAGCAGATATTTTCTACGAAAGGCAATTAGAAAAAAATTATTATAGGGATGCATTTTAAGGAAATGAGTAGTAAAAATGTAATGTAAAATACACAAGTCCAATGCGCTACACAATAATAAATTACAAAAAATGGTATAATACTCTTTAAAAATACTATAAACAACGTTTGATATACTATCCTTTACAACGATATTTTCCATTGAATTCAATTGATTTTAAATTACAATTTTTGATTGACATGCGCTCTAATAATTTGAATGTTAAATAAATTCTTATTCGAGAAAATTCCCTGAAATGTAACACACATTTATATTTATAACAAGTTCGAAGCATTCAACGTGCATAAAGCGAAAAAATCAACACATTCAGATGAAATTCTAAGGTGAAAGCACTCAAATAGGAAACAACCAATAATTCTAGTCTACAATACACAACTGAAGTTGTCCCATAACAATCAATGCCAAAGTAGACATACACTACCGGCTGGAACAAAACTACACAATAAAACATAATTGAGCGTATGAATACAACATTTAAAAAAAGTTTTTTCAATCAAATTAAACACTCCTATATTTCCGCGGCCAGTTTAAAAAGGAGATTAGCATTGAAAAGAATTCGCGCGGTTTTGTAAAATCAATTATAATTGTTAAAATAAATGTATGAAACAACTTGTTTTATACTTCAATTGGAACACAGTGGTACGTAGATGAGTTGATTTTGGTAGAAATTAGTATTGCATATTATTTAGTATATATAGTAAAAAATATGGTATAAACATATTATAGTAGAGTAAATTATTCGTAACTTGTCTTTAAGTAGCCTATAATAATAAAAAAAAATCTTTTTTTAATGGCCAGCACCAGTTGTCCGATTTTAAATCAAATGATTGCAAAAGACGACACATATAAATGTTACAGACGAATAAAAAGTGGCTTCATTTTAATTCAATGTTGTCTTCCTAAAAGTGACATTAGTGTCGATTTTTTTACAACTTAATATTTCATAATAAACTTTTTTTGGCAGTTTTACATTTAACAAATAAGATGTAAAATATGCATTTTTACAAACTACGCCAATACGTTATTGTTAAATTTAATGTAATGTTTAGTTTATGCAAAAATTGTCTCCATTCAAACAGGAATCGTACAAAATTAATTAAAATTAAAATCAAAAGATAGACAACAAAAAAGTCTGATTAGTAGGCAGATACAGTGTACGTGATAATTGACCTTATTGGAGGGGAACACTGGTTTTCTCGAACCAGATAAGGAGGGTTCGTTTTATGTGCACACATCGACACGCAGAGAGAAATAAACGTCCATGGAAGATCACATTTTCTCTCTTAGTAGTATTATAGATTGCGGGTTGTGATTATAAATAGGAGTATTTACTGACAGTAAATAAGCTATAGAACATTACATTGTATAAAAGGCTGATAGAAGAAATTTGTTTCGTCAACGTTAAACACACATTCATTAAAATACAAAAAAAGTTGATTAGATAACACTCCTTCAACAAATAACATTGAATATCGAGACTTCAGCAGGTTCAATAGAACACTATAGTAAAAGTTATTAATCATTTTGACAGAGATTACTAAAGAGAAAATAGATTGTTGGTATCAGAACAACAGCGTAACAGCAACAACAACAGCTTAACGCGAAACGTCGTATTAAATATACTACCTTAATACCCTTAAACAGTGTTCTGACACCAACAATTTATTTTATCTTAAAGTATCTTAAAGTTATCACAAAGCACAAAAGATTACCAGTGTTAAAAAAGCGAATAACTACTTTGGTGATACAATTGTGGGTTTTCGGTTTATTTTTAATTAACTAAGGTAGCAAAAACAATTTCTCAAATAATAATTGAAATGGTGGTAAAATCAAGATTATAATTTCAAAAACAAATTCCAAGAATCCCGTAGACCCCAACTTCGCATTTAATTATACCGAAGCAGAACTGAACTCAACATAATATTTTATTACGTATAATGCAGTAGCTTATATCATAAGATTAATGAAGTACATGTCTTTTAGGATAATGAAATTATTCATGATAATATGATTACAAGTACACTAAGAAAGTCTATACTATATTATATATCATATATTATATATATTATACTATCTACAGAATAAGGTAAATTGTTTAATTTACTATCTAATATGATAGATGATATTCATTTGAAAACTAATAAACTTCTCATGAAACAAGACGTCATATTATATAATTCGTATTTCTACATTTCTGTTTTATTTTAAAACATTTAAAACTGATAACTGACACATTGTGATATTTTAATTTAAATATAATTCAGTTATTGTAAGGAATACCTTTGTCAAAAATACGGGTTCTCCATATTAAGTACATAGTGTGCATACATTATGTAATCAATTATTTATTGTCAATATTTGACGAAGTCGGCAGAAGCCTAAAGCTATGATGCGGGTGTTGTATTTTGCATATTTTGTTACATTACGTGTAGCAGATAATACTAACACAAAATGGTAGTCACAAAAGCCTAATCAAAGCGAGACAGATAGTAAACATAAAATCAATAAAATGGGGAAATTTCAACTTTGAATATCTATTGGATACCAACACATAAAATATTCTGACTGTAATATGTTTAATGAGCAGTTCCCATTGAATAACAACTACATATATTATATACTAATTCAATATTATAACGTCCTAAACAACCAATATATTCCAAATATATACCTATTACTAGACTTTTGAAGTTTAACTAAATCAGTCAAAAATAGATTAAAACTGATTGCTATAAACTCTTTTGCAGTTGTTAGAGTTCTGAGCCACTACTAAGTAACCCCTAGGCGCTACCTAAAGAAACAAACAAGGAACCATGAATAAAAACTGATTATCTGCATTGTTAGACCAATTTCTGAATTTGTGGCAAATTTCTTCTTCTTTTTTTGTAAATTTATTTTATTTTATTTTATAATTTAATTATATTATATTAATTCACTTTTTCAGTTCTTTTCGTAATAAACTATGCTGCAGAAAGCTTACACTGCAAACCTTTGTACTGCTCAGCGATATGTAATACTCTATGATGTAATCTACGTTAAATCTAATCCGGTTTACAGGATATAATCTGTTATTGTTTTATTCATTCTTACTGATAAAAATTAACCCTTTCTTTACGGGCGTATCATATTTTGTTACGCACATTTCATTACCTCTCAGTACGGGCGTAACAGCGTATGATACGCAACTATTTACCTTATTATACAA
>JAUZND010004219.1:0-11818 GCA_034780555.1 Coelogynopora nodosa
GCAAGCAACTGAAATATTTCGTCAGCAATTTCGTTTATATAGTTCTGTAATGCAAACTGATTTCACTAATTTTGATTGTCTGGCATCACAATCCAATAATAATAGCAGAATGTTGTGCCAATTTGTTAAATAGTATAATCTGCCAAATTTAACACATAGAAATCAATTATGCTATACTTATAGGCGGGAGATTGTGATTGTTTCGATATAGGTCAAGGCGAGATACAATTATAGTGCATCGCATTTATACACTGCTTCAACATTTAAGCCGAGCAAAGTTTGAGAAATGCATAATTCATGATTTCGATAGTGGAGTGACAATTGGTGGAAGAAAACTGACAAAACGACGCTGGATCGAACAAGGTGGGAAAACGGGTAATGTCAGAGTCACGATGGTGCGTCTTATGTGCTGATGGATTTCCAACGACGAAGCGAGACTGATGACGCGACGGTGACAAGTATACTAATATAACTTTTCAGTATAAAATATAAACAATGAAGGTAGTATTACATCGTAACATTCTTATATTGTAATTGTATTCCCCCTTTTGCTATATTGCAGTTACATAAATCAAAAACGTTTTCTATTTAAACATAATAGATTTTTGTTGTCATAATAAATACATTTGTTCCAATAAATCTCTATATACAATATAATGATTAAATATATTAAAACTTGTAATTATATACAATAATTTAACATCACAACATTTTTAGTACTTTTATACTGTTACTACTGATAAAAGGTCAAGTAGTATTTTTAAATGAAGATGTTTCGCAACGTATGGTGTGGAATGTTGGTTCCGAATATATAAATAACAGAGAACGTACTTATATTTAGGAGCTAGCTGCAACATTCCTCATTTTTGAATAACTAAAATGTATATTATTTGCAGATATATTTATTGTATTGATGAATAGAACAGCGATAAAATCCACATCGGTTATTTTTAATTGAAAAATATGATTTAGGGTGTATGTTTAATTTGCCCCTTTTATTTTCTGTCAGCCATATATTTTATATATTGAGCATATGTTATACCAAGACAAATTAATATGAGTAGTGATATTTGTCATGTTCTCTTGTTATCAAAGTAAAAAAACAAGAATAACAAATGCATACTTATTTAGAGACTATCTTTTAAGTTGGTTTTTACTTTCAAACACATTAGTCAAGAATTTTACCTAAATATGGCTTTAGATTTTTAACTTTATAAAGGAGACAATTATTCGCGTCTAGTTTTCATAGTTAAATGAAACTAAGAAATATAAATCTTCCAAGAAGATGTATAGCCCAAATTTGAAGCACTAAAATTCACTTCTGTTATTTGTTATTGAAAAATATTGTCTAGAATGTATATGCTTAATGTTAAGTTGTTTTATATTAGAAAATTTTTGTTTTCTCCCAATTATCGTTGAAGTAATTTTACTTTCAAATATAGTAGTCAAGAATATTAATTTAGAATAAGATTTTAGTTTCGAATAATAAAAATAGCTGACAATTATATATTAAATTCTTTCAAGTTCGATCAAAAATAGTTAATTCTGTAAATTAAAAAAAATATCTTCATAACTTTTCTAATTTAATGCTTTTCTTATTAAAAAAAAAACTAAAATTGTATATTATTCGCAGATATATTTTAGTTGTGAATAGGAGTGAGCAAAAATTCACGGCGGTTGTTTAATTACAAAAAGATATGGCTTACAATATATATTTAATGTTACCCCTATTTGTCCTGTTTGTCAAAATATTTTAAATTGAACCTATATTTAATACATAACCAAGGTCATGTATCAGAATAATATCTTTCCTACTAAATGTATTTTTATACAATTTGAAAAAATGTTCATTTTGAATACGTATGTTGTTTTAGTGACCTCATAGAAATGCAGTGAGGTTAACAAAAAGCAAATTGTTTGAGGTCGAACCTTATTTTTATGCACATTTGAAGTCACATTTTTATATGTTGTATTTCTTTTATACAACTATGTTGGTTGCTATTTGTTAAATAAACTATATTAATAGTTTTTTTCTATTTTATTCATATTAAATCAATTCTGGTTTTAAATCAGAAAAATATTATGTTGACTTACCTCAGGATCTTGTTGGAAAAAATTGGCCACATAACGGAGTCCTCGTAATACAGGTTGAAATGTCATTTTCTGAAATATTAGAATATGTACATACATTTTAAAATTTTAATTCAACAAAACAGGATTTTATAAATGAAACCCTTTTGTTATATGAATATATAATATCAATTATAGCGATATTTAAGACCAAAAATATGTTTCTCATTTTATGGAAAATATATTTTAAAAATCACAAATTACACATAAGAGAAAACGAATTTTATTTTTGATCCATGTTAAAATTAGGGAAAATTTCAGATTTATTAATATATATACAGTATACTGTATATATATTTAGTTACTTTGTATATATTTAACTGTTAACAATCATTTCTGTATTCATTTTCATATTATTTTTTTTAATATTCATTTACATTTTAGCATTAGCAAATACTACGTGCAGATATCTAAATATATTCGGAATGGATACATTGCGTTACTTTTTCAATTTAAACCAAGAGTTAAAACTACATTTCGTTTCCTAACTATACATACATAATAGAATAATCTTAACTACAATGTATATACCGGGTATTTTCCGAAAAACTATACGAATCATACACAATCTAGGATCATGTAGTTTATGTTAAATATTATGAAATGTGAGCTCGATTATTTCTGAACTGTCGGTCGAAATCACGAGTAGATATATTAATAAATGTTATTACTATATAATTTTAAATACCACTATTAAATTTAAAACTAAAAGTTCATCACATTAACTGAACAATGACATAATAAAATGTACATATTTTTACATTCCATTGCATAATTTTACATTGCATGTCAAATTATATATTTCAATATATAAATGTAAATAACATTACACATAATAATGAGCTTAATAATAATAACGAGTGGTATTAATCCAGTGATAAACGCACCATGATTACAAAATTTTACATATTTTGCAGAGTTCTCATTACGCCATTATCGTAACAAAGCACTTTCTGTTATTATTGGTTAGTCTCGGCAGAACAAGGTTGTTTTCTTTCTTTTGAAGGTTGCTAAAGGACTTCCTTTCAGGTAGGTACTGTGAAGTACATGGTGTGGGACCTGTATTTTCCGGAAAAGTTGCATGTCCGCTTGGTAGACCAGACTGTCGAGATCGGTGTTCTGGTTGCAGAAGCCGTATCTTATATTGATATTGTACTTTGCTTTAAGAAGCTAGAAATGCATACCTTGTCTTAGGCGCTAGTAAAACCCCCACCAACTCGGGGAAGCGTATGGAAGTTTGCTGATAACAACGACATTGAAGATATATGCTGGAGGTTAGAAGTATTCATTCCATGGCTTCTAGAGAATTTTAGTGCATACATTCCATATATAACTGCTGCATTGGGAGATTGTATTGTCGATATGTTGATTCACTTTTAGAGTGACTTATATATAGTCACACCGAGAATATTAAGTAGGCTAACTCGTTGGATGCCTTCAATTTCATCTGGTAAGACGGGTCGCTTCTGGCTGTGAAAAAAATCTCTATTTGGATTTATTTTCATTTAAGACTAGGTTGTATCTCTTTGCTCAGACTTTAATGTTGCTAATTTCTCCATATGCTGTTTTGATGGATGATAAGGTAGGAGTCGTCTACGTATGTACTCTATCATTGTGGTTTTCTGGTGGTGTGCTTTTAAATCCGAAGCTACTACTAAGAAGGCTGTAGGTCTTATCGCAGACCTATGTAAATGACGCAATGTTGTTTTTTTAACTCAGATACCTCTCTACAGTGACTTCGTATAGTTCCAAGCAATGATGTCTTGCGAGCAGATCATTTTTGACCAGCTATAAGGAGTGAGAAGTATTGATCAGTAGTAACAAGATAACCTTTGTGTTATAAGGTTCAATGAGTTGTAGAGTTACACTCTCTGATCCTAATCCTTTCGTTGGACGATCATCTCTTTACCTCTAACAACACCCGTATTTTATTCCCATATTAATCTACATATTTGGCTACATCAAATGCAAAAACTAATATAAATAGCAACGTGGAATGTCAAATCTATGAATGTGGACAAGCTTCCACTTCTCACAGGAGACCTGAGCTTGAGAAACTCGGAATCGACGTGACAGAAATATTGGAAATGTTTTTTCCGGATAAAATACATTTTACGCCAGATGATGGAAATACTATACATATACTACTCTGGGTGGGAGAAACTAAGATTGCATGATGTTGCCATTGTCATCGCAAAGGAGACAAACAAAACAGTCACGGGCTACAACCCTGTCAATTAACGTCAAATTAACGTAACGAAACACTTTTCAACATCACCGTCATTCAAGCATATGCTTCAACGAACAATGCCAACTGACCTTTTTACGAATAACTCCAGTCTTTGTTAAACAAAACTTCAAAGAAAGATATTATATTCATTTCTTTTTATTTCAATGCTAAAGTAAGTGATGACCAAGAAGAAATGGAAAATATGTGTTATTTGGGCCTCAGGGTGCATAACCAATCTAGAACAAAACTCCTTGAATTATGTTTCTCTAATCAGCTTGTTATTTCCAGCACACTTTTTCAACAACATCCTAGGGGAGATTATACACCTGGCCATCTCACGATGAAAAAACATGCAATCAGATATAGACTAATATATATTAACAATAAACAGACGGAAATCGAGTATCCAGTCTGTTCCAACATATTCTGGAGTTTGTTGTGGATCTGATAACCAATTACTAGTTTCAGTTATTAATGTGAAACTCAAAGTTACGTAAGAAACGTCAAGCAACAATCACGAGATACGATATATCAAGAAGAATAACAAACGCAAGATAAATATGGACCGAGATAAAAACTACAATACTGAACGTGGCAAAAATACATCTAAAAAAGTGATGATCGAACAAACAAGAATTCTAAATGGATAAGAGCCGAAAAAATTACACTTGCTGACAAATGGAATAAAATTAAAACGATCGTAAATTAAATATGGGGAACTCCGACCGATAAATAAGCAAATCGAAACACATTCACAAGCTGGAGAGGAAGTAGGTTACAAGACAAGACAAAGGATCTGTTTAATACTGTGAAGAAACTGACTGACAAAAAAATAGTGGCAGAATCAGAGTGGTTCAAGCTGCCATTGGAAGCATTTTAACAGAAGTTGAAGACATCAAAGCAAGATGGTGGCAGGAATATTGAATGAAACTGTTTGAAAGCAAGGATCCACCGAATACGAAAACCGAACTTAAAGAATATGATGATGAACCAGAAATTATTTTAATTAAAGTCCAAAAGGCCATTAGAAAGATGAAAGCTGGGAAGTCACCAGGCTATGACGGAATTCCGGCAGAGCAACTGAAGAGGATGGTGCCAAGGTCATGCACAAGCTGTGCAACCGCATCTGGAAAACCAGGGAGTAGCCAAATGATTGGACTAAAGCTGTGCTTGTTATTGTACCGTAAAAGGGGAAACTCATGAATTTCCTAACAATCGCACAATATCTCTTATTATACATGTTAGCAAAATTTTTCTGTGTATCATGATCAACCGTCGTCAACCATTTTTCAAACATGAAATTTCAAATAAAACAAGCTGGTTTCCGCAAAGACAGGGGTATACCCCAGAAAACAAATTGCAAATAATATTTGGCTAATGGAAAAGTCTATCAAAACGAAGGCATCACTATTTCTATGCTTCATAGGTTACAGCAAGGTTTTGACACTGTTCAACACCAGCACATGTGGCAAGTAATGAAAATGATGAGGTTCCCATACCATATGATTACTCTTTTTCAAACACTTTACATAAACCAAACATCCACCGTACGAACATCAGCAGGTGATTGTGACTGGTTTAACATTGGTCAAGGAGTTCGACAAGGTTGAATGACCTCCCCTTACTGCTTCAATATATATGCTGAACAAATCATGATAGATGCCATGGTTGGGTTTAATGGTGGCATAAACTACGATGTTTGTAAGGTATTGAACTTACGTTAAGCCGAATACATTTCTCATGCTCAGATAGCTGAATCAAAAAAATACATTATTGACTTAACAGATCGAGTTAGAATTGCAAGTGAGAATGCTGGACTCTATCTGAATGTTAAAAAACCAAAATAATAATAGTTCGTAATGGATACAAATATGACAAATTCACTATAAATGGTGAAGATATTAAGGTTGTCAAAGATTTCAATTTCATGAGCTCATTCATCATAAGTAAGAGAGGGCATCGAAGGAAATTCACAAAAGAATAAGCATGGCGCAAACAGCCATAATAAGTCTACGAAATATCTGCAATAACTATGCTATATCTCGCCGGACGAAAATACGACTAGTAAACTCTTTGGTATTTCCTATAGCAACATATGGTTGGGAAAAAGAACCCACTGGTCTTCTAAATCGTACTAACTGAGAGTAGCTTGAATACTATGGACACATCTGCCGCACAAATAATGACAATCTAGAAAATAATATTATGGAAGGCATGGTTGAAGGGCATGCAGGACGTGGAAGACCAAAAATGCGGTGTTTTGGTGGAATTAATAAACGCATAGGAACAATGGTAAAAACAGCTAAGCAACACGCACAGAATATAACGGAATGATTTTCCAGTGTATTAATTATAAAATGAAATAGGATTTTATTCGACAATATTTACCAAAAAGAGCATTGGAGTTATTAAAAAATTATTTTTAAATATTTATTTATAAACAAAATTGCTGCTCTTGTCCAATTCAGAAAATGAAATAATTATTTAAACGAATAAATATAAGGGTAAAATCTGGATTAAAATACAAAATTTCATAACTGTAAAAACATTATTATTCATAGCAAATTATTGTAAAAGTTATGGATATATTATGCAACAATTAATTTCAAATTTAAAAAACGATATTAAAATGTAAATAATAATTATAAAATATTTTTTAAATGAGTAAACATTTTCCATAATACTAATAAATATGAATATAAATTATAATGTATTGTAAATGAAAAATGAACACATTGCTAAATAAATATGGATTTTCCGGAATAAACATGAAATGTATGAAAATAATAAAATTATTATATTTAATTATATACTCATTTATAAAATTATTCAAAATGTTAATTTTACATAAACATATATCTATATTATTCTACAATATTTATTTATTAATATATATAGGCCTACACACACATATATATATATATATATATATATATATATTACTGTAAATAATAATTTTGTTATATCTTTGATAAATCTTTAATTAGAAAAATAACATATTAAATAATTGACACATCAAATTACATCATGAGTTGATATCAGAGACAATTATTTTTACTGAAAATAAGTTTAAAATAAATATTCACAATCATTATGCTTACTAAATCTTCCAGTCTGATGACATGAGCTGGAATTTTATTCTGAAATATACATATAAAGAATTTAAAACAAAATTTATGTTATTGCATGATAACGTAATTTTGTTCTCGAGTAAAAGTTTGATGGAAAACCCTCCTATAATGTAAAATATAAAAAGTTGTATTATCAAAAATAAAAATATAAATAATTACAATATTTAAATATTTATATTTGTTTTATTTTTTGATAGAATAATATATATTTATTGAAAAATTATTTTTATCATTATTACAATTTAATATTATTATTAAAAACAGTTGAATTCAATCTGATCCTCACATTTTGATAAGTATTATAGCAAAGGCTGATATACAATATATTTTTATGAGATTAATTATAATAAACAATTATCATTAAATTAGATAAATATAAAATGTGAGTAAAATTATTACGATCTATATATAGTAATTATTTATTGTCAACATTTGCAAGCTGTTTACTAATCTCACAAAATAGGATATGTTTACACAATCCAAAAATCGATATACTATAATAAACTAAACAAATTGGCGAAACAAAAGTCATAATACAGTTTGATGAATCTATAAATCAGGGTAATTCAAATAATATTGGAAAATCCAAAAATTGTTACATTTTTCGTTCTAAGTCACTTGAACTTACCCCAATCGACTTAAGAACATGAGGAGTTTTCAAATATGATGAATATTTAAAAAAAGGCAAAATCTTTATGAATTTAAACCGTTAGTCTTTGATACTTTTACAAGTATTATCAATGATTTTTTAAACTTTTAAACAGTTGTGACAGTGTCATTTCTCGACTAATAGTGAGCATAGTGAAGCAGATTGAACTAAATTCGAATACCTATCCTAAAGGGAATTTAATATTAAAACTTAAAATTTTATTAAACATTAAAATCCTAAAACATAGTTTTATACATTTTTCTAAATTTTGTTAATAAATAAATGTTAGTATTTGTTATAAATAAACATTATATCTGTATTATAATAACTGTATTGTGATTTTTGACGCACACTTACTCGTAAAAATAAACAAGAGATCTCATTGTTTAATTGAACTTTTTTAACTTTAATCATACATCTCATTACAAAAAATATTTCAAATTGTTTGTTTGTAATTATTCAGAGACCAAATTATATTTATATATAATTAGAAATACTTCTTTTGAGGGATCATTGTGGAATCACAAGTATATGTGTGTAGCTGGTTGATATTTTACTTCGCAGGTAATAATCCCACAATTGGATTACGCAATCAGCAAAAATAACAATATATATATATATCAAAAAATATATATTCTTACCTCATTCTCTGAATTATTTTGTTCACCATCAGGTAAATGATTCTAAAAACGAGATATATTATAGTTATTACGTTTTTGTTATTATGTAAATCTTTTATTAAAAAACACAATATTTATTTGTGTCAGATTAATTAATTTTTGATATAATAATAATAATAATAAAATCTATATATAATAATAATAACTAAAAAATAGTAGTAAAGCCACCAACTAGAATAAAAAGTAAATTAACAAAAATCTTTAAAAATGTCATTATAATTAAATTGCGACTATTCGAGCTATTATCTTCCATAGTCATAATCATTCAAGGTAAATATTATAACGAAGATGTGAACTAAGTATTAAACGAGGTAAGAAGAATGAACTTATTAAACCGAGTAACCAATTCAAAGAAATACGCGAATAACTGTACAAAAAGAGTTAAAAAATTGAAAATGTGTAATAGAACCAGCTATTAATTTACTAACATAAAAGCCCAATTGATAACAGTTATTATTTTTATGAATGTTATTGCAATTAAAAAAGTTAATAAAAGAAAAATAAATGCATTTCAGTGATGAAAATTATATTATATTTTGTGAGAGAGGAGTTATAGAAAAAATTACTAAATGATTATTTTCAAACAATTGATTATAAATAAAAGTATGTGATTTACAATGTCTAAAATTAATCTGTATTATTATTTATTGTTTATTAAATTTTATATTTTATATAAAACATATTTTAATACGGAAGAATAAAACATTTTGTAAATACCACTACCATTAGGAGATATGATATTACAAGAAATATCATTATTTTAAGTATTTCCTTTTTTGTTAGTTACTCTGTCGCACTGTCCTTACAGCGCGTTTTATTTAATTATGATCTTCGTTGTAATATTTACTATGAATGATTATGACTATGTCTCGATTTTATTTTATTTTAAATACAAAATATTTATCAATGCACATAGTTAAGGGTATTTTTTCGTTTTTTTTCTTATACTAATCAATATTTTACAAAGACTGCGTTAAAATGTATTATATATATATAGATTCTCACGTTGTAGTTTTTTATTCGTCCAATAATTTAAATGTTGGAAAATTAAGGTGATGCTTACTGGATAATCCTAACCCTACATTTACTTAAACTAGATTTGCATTGCCTTTGGAAAGCCTTTTATCAATACTTAGAACAATATTATGTTTGATATGTTTACATGTTATTGATTCCTTATTAGAAATTATAAGTTATGTTTTGTTGTGATAATATAAATAAATACGTATAGGACCTTACTCTGTATAACAATTAAATAATTAGGTTTAAGAATCAATGTTATTTATGCACAGCATCTAGGATTAGATAACATAATGTCTTACATATTATCTATTACAAACTATACTTTAGTGTAAAAAGAATCGCAACAATTATATTTCACTAAGACTAAGTTGTTGTCATGTTTCTAAAATTTATAAAAAATTAAAAAATTGAGTAACGTAATTAGTTACAAACAACCATTTGGTCTTTCTTAATGTAAAAGTTAGACTTTTTTTATACATTTCTTTAAATTGTTATATTGATAATCATTTAAGCCGTAAATACAATAAAAAATCTTTACATTTTATAGTAATACTGATTTTAGATGAATTAATTATTTTTATAGTTCTTATGATACTGCTTCTATATTACTCATAAAACTGCGAATTCGGGCAGTTTATGATCCATGTTCTAACTTGTTATATAATTGATTTATATTAATTATGTATTAAAGAAATATAGAAGACTAAAACTTAAAACATTAATATTTAAAAAATTCCAATAGATCATTTTTTTCAGTTTTAGTTTTCTATATTTCTTTGATTAATTAACTAATTTAAATTACAACTTTTAAAATACTTAGGGCGAATATCAAATTAGTAATGAATGTTGAATTTATTAAACAAATTTCCATTTTAAAAATAAATCTTCTTTAATCATTATTTCTAATCGACACGTTATATTTTTTCATTTACTTTCTTTATAAGGTCATTGAATTGTTTATAGAATTCGGGATAGCAGAGTTGTTTCTCTATTTCTTTTTTGTAACCATCTTTGTTGTGAATAATACCGTTATCATATGGTTTTATATTTAAATATTTAAGAAAGAACAAATATACATAATCATTTTTGTTATCAAATAGTAAAATTGTAAAAATAATTAGATGATATCCAAAAATATTTAATCAAATTAAGTTATTTAAATCATATTGATTTGGCCTTTGTAACATTGATTTTTTTAAATTACGTTTATTTCGCTTTAGCTAGATACTTAATAAAGGAATATTTTGTATTTATTTCTCATATCATTTACATTCTCTTATTATTAATTGATATTTATTACAATTTTAAGCGAAGAAAATTGTAAACCTTGTTTTAAAATGAAATCTTTTATATTCTATTTATTTATGTGACAATAAATTGATAGTTTAATGTTTAATCATAATTTTTTCGTTTGGAAGGTGAATTACACTGTCTCTATTAGTTTATCATTTTGAGCGCTGTCGAATCACTGATCGTTTTTTAGAAACATATATGTGGATGTCAATAAAATAATCAAACATTATATAAAATAATACCCCCAATTTTATATATAGATATCACATTTTTACTCACTATCTATTTTGGAATTTAAAGATATTTAATATAACTTGCAATTTATTTATTATGCATTAAAATAGGTAACATAATATATACTTACTTCGACTGCTATTTCGCTTTCGTTTTCGCTTTCGTTTTCATTGTGATGATGTTGATCGGAATTAGTTGGATTTATTTCTAACTAAAATCAAGTTGACCGAAATAATTAACTACGACATTAATTTTGATCAATTATTTTAAAATTCTTATACCTTAAATAAATAATTGATACAATTAAAATGTTTTAAATTATAGTATGTTGTTATATAATTAGTTAGTAAAATTTCGACAAAAAAAAATGTGTATAGTATAGTATAGTATAGTATAGTATAGTATAGTATAGTATAGTATAGTATAGTATAGTATAGTATAGTATAGT
>JAUZND010004220.1:0-32533 GCA_034780555.1 Coelogynopora nodosa
CGAACTCGGCAATTTTGGTTGTCGTAGAGATAGCTAAGGAGGTGGATGTAGTGAATGGGCCAACCTAGTTGCTTGAGTAGTTGTTATTTATATATTATGCATGTATAATATACTATAATGTATGAAAAAAAGATTAATTATAATAAAAAAAGTCGATATAATTTATTAATAATATTTATGATATATGTATTACATTACAATAGTTATATCAACAAACACGTGGCATTGCATCTCTTAAAAAATGTACAACTTTCCCAAATTAAATCGATTGCATCTGTGTAGAGGTTCACTAATTTTGCCAGGCATACTTTTAGTTCACCAATTCTAATTAACGCCATAAATCAATTATACAATAAAAAAATTCGCCGTCATCATCCATCTATTGATTGAAATAAATCTAAATTATAATTGTAAATTAATTGTTTATCATGCACACTCCAGTGCAAGCACCAGTCGACCACAGTACTATATATGAAATTTGGAAATGATTAAAGAAATATAAAAATTAAGTAGTTAGAAACGTTATTACTTTGTGTATCGAAATATTATTTATTGAAATATAATAAACAATAGTATTGTTATATTATTTATCCATATTTCTCAATATATCTTAATATTATATATGTATAAACTGTATTGTATAAAAATTAAAAACCAAAGGATAATACCTAGTAAATTATTTAAAAAATCTCTATATTTTTTCATATTTACATTTTTATTTTTAATATTATTTAATTATTTATTAAATTACTAATGGCAATTTAGGCAATAATCGTAGAAAACCGGCCAATAGATAATTCGGTAAATATCAAAGTCTCGTGCTTTTTATTTATAAAAGGATTGATTTTATTATTATGTGTAGAGACCTATATATTATGTTTTATAATATACAATTAATATAACGGCCAATAAACATTTAATGTGACTATTTTATTGTTGGATGGTCTTAGACAAGTAGCGCATTGTAATTATAATGTATATCACAATAGTTATTTGAATATATTTCATTACATATTATAGGTGTATATTTACTAGAATATATAAACTGCTACAATAAGAATAATATCTATTTTTTACGCGTTTTGGTTAATGTTTATTTATCAGTATAAATGTTACCTAATTTTCTTTTATTTAATTACATCAATATAATAATTATTTTTTAAATCTATTATCGAAAAGTCTAGCAACATACATTTTCTCAATAGACGTCCATTTATAATTGTATTACGTAACTATAATTGCAGTTAATAATAATAGCAGAATAATATTAACGAAATTACATCATAATAAATATAATAAGAAAAGAAAGACCATATCAAATCATATATATCAAAATTAAGTTTTAGAATGTAAAACGAATTCCAGTATCGGGAAAATTAATATTTCAAAATACAAGTTCTAAAAAGTATATGTAGCAACAAAAATACAAGAAATAAGACTAAAACAAATATAACACGCCAAATCCAAGCAATCCTTGTATACCTTATGCAACAGGCCCCAGAACATGCTTAGATGATAAGTCGTGCTTGTAGACCAATCAATAAAAGATACAAGGGACAGTTTTTGTTATGGAACAGGGCATACATAGGACCCTCAGCAGCCAGTTTTATCGATTTTAGAACGTGCAATCGTCACACTTCTCAAAACAAACAACTAAAATAGTTGATGATTCAAGATCATGTTATCATTATTATTATATAAAATGTTATTAGCAAATTGTATTTGAGAAATGATGTTGTCATTACATTTGAACCACAAATTGTTACAAAAAGTAAATTCAAAATAATAATGTCATTTTTATGGCATATAATATGTCGATAAGTAAAAGGCGTGATTAAAAATATTTATATCTGAAGGGAAAGAGATTAGATACAATTTTATGTGATTCTACCCGACCTGGATAGTTTTAAAACGATTAAATAAATTTTAAAGAATATTATTGAATAGTTAATGTATAGGTAGTGGTATTGTAGTGTACTTATGTTTATTACGAGGTAGTTATGCAGGGCCGATAGCAAATTAGGCTATTTAACAACAGACATACGGAAGTCGTAAACAATAATTTTAGCATATAAAAGATTTTTATCTTTTTGTCTTTTTTCAACTTAAATTTGCGAAATTTGAGAAAAATTGTTAACATTTTCGAAATATACATTTTTTACTGAATGTTATATATATTTTTTAATAGATTACTGTTATAGTGATTGTGATAAATATGTGCAAAACATCTGCAATGATGTGAGGTTATCAAAGGTTAACAAGAAGTGCACTGGATGCGTGGAACAAGTTTCAGACAAACATCGCATGGCGCCCGGAATTTACTTTATATTATGATGTAGAATTTCAAAACTTGGAGACTTTCAAATATCATTTGAAGATTTTCTATCGCCATCACTCAATTGTTGACTAAAGGATCCGTAAAAATGGTTAGATTTAGAAGGGAAAAACGGAACATACAATAAACATCTATACAACGGAAATTAATAAAATGCACGATATTTGCGACTGATTTGCGATGGAAAATATTTTGTTATTGACAAATGATTTCCAGTTAGTGCAAGATTGTATATGATATGCTAGGCGTGCTTATATTGTTCCATAATGGTTAAAGATTAGCTTACTGAGGTTAGTCGCTAGAACTTTATATTTAAAAGTTCGATAAAAATTTTCTCAGTTAGGCAATAGTATAATCTCTAAATAAATCTTGCAAATTGGGTAGTTTTAAATGGAAGTTTGATATTTTTGGCTCTGACTATTTAAAATGAAAATGTATACTTTAAGGTTAATATATTATTGTAAATAATATCAATAACCAATCAATATAATAAAAATGAATACGTGCCTATTATATAGGAACAGATCGATACAATTTAATAATATAAGTTAGATAAATAAATTAGATAAAACAGTAATATATATTATATATGTTTAATTATAATAAATATATTAAAAATATATTTTAAACTTTTATTTAACTTCGTCTGATGACACTTGATAATGCGGTGAATACATGCTAAGTCAAAGTTACAGAGATATCTAACACGAAAAGTTCTGAAAGATTTTTAATATGAAGTTTATATTGCAGAACGCTAACTTCTCATTAAAAAAAATAGCATTCATAGTTATATTCACATTCAACAATGGTTAAAATAGGCACACAAGTTTGTTATCCCATAAATAGTGAGAGGAACTTTGTAAGAGACGTAAACATTCTTTTATTAGTTTTACTTTTTCTAAACTGCTGATATCATACCTACATTAAAAACTGACAATTATAGACACGTATATTTTTTAAACCAACACATTTTATTGTGGCACAATATTTCATTAATGTTAAATATAATGGAACAATTACTTCTGTCACATGTGTACGAGTATAATAATACTTCCACATAAATAGGTGGTTATTTCAATTTTAGAATATTGTATGTAATTTCAAAAGTTAAAATAAGGACGTATGAAATACATGAAAACAGTTTATGATTGTAACCAAATAAGTATGGCGAAAACACAATTCTTTTTGAAGAAAACAAAGTTACTAAAAAATATGTCTTAATTAAATCTTATAAATTGACACATTGAACTTTTGAAAATATTGCATCATCTTTTCGAAAATTTCAATATATTGTTAACTGTTAACATGAAGTTTGAAATGAAGTTTTAAAAGTTTAAATACTGTAAATATAATTAATACAATATTAATAACTTATTATTAATAATTAATAAATTAATTATAATATTAAAAGTTAAACATTAGAAAACAAAGCATTAAAACAATACATATTTTATAAATATTAATATTCTTCGGAGCATTAAACCATGTAAGATATTTTGTTTCAAAGTATTTTTATTAAAAAAAAAACTGTACATTTTACTTATTTATAATACATTTTTAGTTGGAAATGAAAACTGAGCTTTTTAAAAATCGATTAAAAGAATCATTAGTTACATATATAGCATAAAACAACTATTGCGCTTCAACAAGTTTTCTATTGTCTTGCAGTAACATCACTTGCATTATCATACCTATTATTGTAGAATAGTTTCTCAAGTCCTTGTAAAAGCGTTGAACTTGGGTAAGAATAGACTAATGTAGTCTAATGCTACCTATGTTTGCCCACAATCAGAAGTCGCAAGTAGTGAGGTAAGGAGATCCTGCAGGACATTTTATGAGGTCCCTCCTCTTCCAGATTGTCACGTATTCCATCTTGCAGAAGTTGTGATTTAGTTGTGAGGGTTTATTTAAGACCAGAATTAAACGTTGTGTAAATTGACTCTACTGTTTAGATTAATTTTTAACTCCTCTGAAGAACATCCGTTTTTTTGTAAAAAGGCAGGATCATCTCTGAATGATTGTATTATTTTTCGCAAAACTGAGTTCGTCAGTTCGTCAGTTGTCTGCGTGGCACAGAAGTTTGGAATACTGAAGTTTGTATGGTTGTATCTATCTTGATGATTTTGAAAATTGGAAAATTTGTAAAGTTTGTGCTATAGGTTCTGCTTTTACTGGTTGCAAAACCATTTGCTCACTTTCATCGCTATCTGTAGTGACTAATCATCTTCCAAAGCGTTGATTATCTTTCACTAAGAATTTTATTGTCACGAGCTTATTCTTCGATCCAATCGACTGCTTGCCTGAACCTGACGCCTGCTAGCCTTAATAGAAACACCTAAATTAGGAAAAATTCACTATGTTATTGTAACCTTTTCATTAACTAGGTATTTCACATTAATTGAGTTGTTTGTTTAAGTACGTATATTTACTAATTAATTTCTATACTGCACGGTATATATATACAGTAACAAAATATATTGTAAAATTGTTTTGATTATGTTAATCAATAACCAGTTTTTGCTTTTAATTAAACTATTATAATACATAAGTAATATTTAAGGGGACTTTTCAATATGTAACACTTTTCAAATTAAAACTTTTAATATTGTAAATAATGAAATGATTAGTCAAGCCAATTAATTTATTATATATGTGCTAAATCCTTTATACGACATAACTATTATTTTGATATTGCATTGTTTTTAAATTTCATTTAAAATGCGTTGTAGGAAATACAATGTTATTATGTATAATTTTCTTATTGTTTCTTACTGTTTATTTCTATTCTGTTTTTCTGATATAGATTTCGTGTTATATACTTATATGATAATAATTAAAAAATAGATGTATGAAAAACTAAACGCATAATACATTGAATAAATAATAACATATATAATATTATAGTTTAAAATAATGCGTGAAAATCTTTTACAATAATGCTAATTGCTTCGATAATATATGACATTATTATAAATGTTGAAGGTATTACTAAAACGTTGGAGGTTTTGATAATTTACTCAACGTAATTATGTTATAGTCTAAAATTATTAAGAGTAAAATTAGGATGCCAAAATGCATAAAAATATATTAGAATTATGTCTGTCGAATGCAGATTTCTATGCTAAATGTGTTTTATTCTCTATATATTAAATTGGTATTATGTATGCTTATATTATAATATGCTAATTTTATATATTTCATGATTTAAAAAGTAGAATAACTGATGTCAGAATAATTTATCAAAATGTGAATTGTTGTAATTTATTATTTGTCACCATAATTAGTATACCATTTAAAACTGAGCATAATATTATAAATATGAAATTATTGCATCAAATATCTGTTTTAGTAATTTTACATGTTGTCTTACGATGTTTTTTATTTTATTGTTCTGAAGAAAAATAAAGAAAGTGTTATCATAAATATACTTTTTGGTATTATATAAAATATCTCAAAGCCGTTCTCAATTATTTACATATTCGTTTATATTCAGCATTGGCATGACGATGATAATATTCTTTTTGATCCATTGCATTCATCAACCAATATGAAAAAGTTTAAAAAAGTGTCCATTATTGATAATTCGTAGTCAGCACAATATTTCACTTAAATTATAATAAAAAATTTTTAACATCACTTTCTGAATTGTTTACAATATTGGTATATTTCGATAATAGTTTTGGCGCATATAAGTGACTAAGCAAATTTACATATACATTATTTGTTTTGTACTATTGCATTATATTAATTAATTTCCTAAACTATTTTTTTAATAAAACCTGAACTACACTGTACAATGAATGCTAATAACAAAATAAATACTTGCATGAAACATTATCGATTTGAAACATAGAGAGTATTTTCTTCTGCAGCTTAATTGATTATAAAGAGTTTTTAAAATTAAAATATGATTAGGTATGTAGTACAAAATACATTACACACGCAATGCGTTCAATCTTGATATACAAAAGTCAGAGTTTTGTCTGCATTTTATAAGTTAGAAGCTTTCGAAAAAGTGTATGCATTTTTTTAAAATAAATATTTTTATACTGTGCATCGGTAATAAATTTCCTTTCTTGCGCTTTATTAATAATATAATAGGACACATTGTTAGCCAAAACAAAGATAGAGCAAAACATATATAAGAAATTAACTTGTGTTTATTTTGAAAACAAGACAGTAATGACAGTATGTAAAAAATAAAATGTGCTAAATAAATTAAGATTTCGGAAGTTTAAAAATATTTTGAAATTTAAACAAAAATGAAGAAATAAACTCACAATCAAAATCAAGAAACAAAATCACAATCAAGAAACAAAATAACCTAAAACAAAATCAAAAAGTTTAAACATATTTAATAAGGTTCACTACATCAAATAAAAAATATTTTAAATAATTTCAAGAAATTACTGTGGTCATTCTATTTAGGACCAGGATGTGTATTAATGATTTACTACACCAAAATCTCTTGTGAAAATGCTTTATATATGAACAAGATATCGTGTATTTATTGTATTTATTTTAATAACTATAAAAACTAATTTGACCCAATTTGATAGTTACCAAGCCTTAGTCTGAAAAACATGTTTTTTGTTCAAATCTTATACGATTTTGACAGACCGGGAATTTAAATGTAAAATATATTATTTATAATAACTTCTAAACTTTTCACTAGTAAATTATAAAATTAGATATAATTGATATCGTAAATATAACATTTTGAAAAGCGTGTATTTGATTTTGTATAAAATTTGATCAATTTAAGGATTAACAATATAATAAATATATTAACAAACTATTGTTTTTAATTATTAGAAATATTCGGAACATTTCATAAATATTGGTTAAATAGCATTGTAACAGTATAATATTGAGTTGGTGCCTTGTTAGTATATTTATTATTGTATTGTATGATAATGACGTTTATATGACGAAACATTATTTATATTGTATGTATATAATTTAAATACACATTGTATTTATAATTTTCAGTTTTATTTTTTCCCGAAAATTACATGTGATTTTTAAGAATTACTTGCAATATATTTTTTTATTTAAACTTGTTTTGCCTTTTTGTATTTCATTGCATTTTATTATTATTTTAAGAATTACAACATTGTACTATTCAGTTTAAAGTAATTTGATATGTTGTAACCTTTCGTTAAAAAGTTATGTATTACATTGTATGTTTGACAAATATATTCATATGCTAATTTTAAATTTGCTTTTTTAAAATCAATTTTAAACGAACATACCTACATTATATCATGTATAATTTTCGCTGAATATCTAGTTTAACGTTTTTTACTATACCATTATTATGAAATTTATTATAAAACACACGCATACATTTTTTTAAATATGTTAAATATAAAAATTTAGTTTTTTTTCATTTGTGAAAATTTGGTAAAATGTATGCCTCAGTTCATCTTGTAACATACATAAACCTAAATTCTATTAAATTTTGTTCCGAATAGACTTTTTAAAGTCATTAACCCGTCCCCTACCCTTTTCGTTAAAAAAACTCACTAGTAGACGAAAACAGCCTTCCTTAGAGCATTTTTAAATTTATCAACAAAGGTATTTAACAGCTTTTGATATCATAACTAACGTCCTCAACATTATATCAGCGAGAACAACCTTGATATTGCTATTTGTGCTGGACCAAAATTATCGGATACATTATTGAAGTTCCCTAAGGATATAGATCATTTTTTTGGTAAAAACACATCCCCCACGTGTTTTGTCAATATATTCGAAAAATATAAGGAATCCCTACTCGTCAGATTTTATCAACGCTCACACTGAGCTTATTTGCGATGAGGTGATCCAGTGTCTGTATGTAGACTTTTCTTGAAGAAACAAAAATTTGCCAGATTCATATATAAAAGGTTTTCCCTGTTTCAGATATTGTATGAGACAGATTGTGTGGTGACGAATTGTTTTCCCTTTCAAGTCTTCAATAGTCTAACCGTGTAATAAACGCAATTTTTTTCCTCTCTTGTTTTCGTTTTAAATAAAAATTGGTATCATTTTATATTCAAACTGTGTGTGAAAATGAAATGGTTTGCTTCTTTGTACTGTATTTATTTTTAAAAGTGATTTTTTTAAATTGTAACAATTTAGTAAACTTTACTCAGATTAATATGTGAGCATTTCTTTTAGAAAATGTAATGCAATTGTTGCGCCAATGCAATTTTGTTGAAACAAATTTCTCACATTCTGTGTTAAGTATTAAACTAAATTATATATGGAATTAGTAAATAAAATGTAATCCGTGTTGTTTTTATAGCAGTATTCTTTTAAGATAGATCAATGATTAAATGTTGATCTCAAATATAGATATTAAGACAAATTAGACATAAAAACATAAAATAAACAGAAATTTTAATTAGAAATAGAAATTTTTACAAAAAAACGGGACAATTAATTTACACATTTTCAGAAAGTTATATGCATTTCATCATAATCCAGGTAATGTTTAAATGAACAATACATGTTGTATATACTACAATATAAAATTTATAAAAATTAAAATATTATTGCACTAAATTTTAATATTGTATTTGAACTTAGACAACCAATATACATAAAATACCATGTAAATCAAATATAATGTTTTTTCAAAGTTCTCAAAGGGTTCATTCAAGAATAATCCATTTAAAAGGCACATTCGTTTTCAAAAATGCAAATTATTATTTTAGTTATTTTAAATTTTAATTAAATGCGCAGTAATGTTGACTGAGTCATTCTGTTGGACGAAATTATTTTAGTAAACTCCTTCAATTAAATGCTCAAAAACATGACTTAAATTACAATTGTATATTATTTAAACAGTAATCCATTAATTTATCCATTAATGTTTTTAATATTTAAGTGGCAGAAGAAACGCTATTTAATAATGCAGACAAATAAAAATACGCGTGTCATTGAATTCATTAGTGCCATTTAATGTATTAGTTTGTTTTTGAAATAAATTTATTTGAATCCACCTAATATTTCCGCGTTTAACGCGGAAATACAGATTACATTAATAAAACAAAATAAAAATATAACATAAAGCACGATGATATCGTGAGTATAAGATAATATAAGATAATTAATAAATATATAAGATAAGTATAATTTAGACTGAAAGATTTATCAATAAAAAATTAATTGTATTTAAATTTATAGATTTTAAAATTATTTCTAACCGTGAAATTAAGCATAGTAATATGGTGACTGATAGTTTGTTTTTATTGAAAAAAAGTCAGAGCATGTTAAACCTAAAAGTGTGTTTAATTAAAAGCATTTTCGACTACCATTTAGCACGGAATATACAGAACAAATTATAAAATTAATTGTATACAAATAGATAATTGTATGTATTATATATAAAATAACAGTATTTCAAATTCCAATAATAAATAAAAATCTTACTTTGTAAAATACACTTGTATAAGTAACACATGGTATTTATATGTATATATTATCATATACAATATATTGTAAGTGTTATTATACATTTGTTAAGAATATTATATATAGCGTATGAAATTAACCTTCATCAACTTGCGGATATTGAAGGTAGAAGTACACATATCCAAATGTGTTGCCTACAAAAAAATTTTTGTATATACCTTGCTTTCGCCTATCTTTTTGCGGTCCCAAGTTGGTTAATTATAACTACACTATATAATCCCAATATATAACAATAGTACAATGCAATATCATTTATAGGAAAATAATTAATAACAATAATTAAACAAATTAATTAATAATAAAACAATGATTAACTCGCTTGATCTATTATATATTTAAATATTGCAGAATCAATCTCTTGAAATTAATAATTTCAATTGATTAAACAATTCAAATTCCAGCATTACCATAATCTCTATAGTTAAATGTTTACATCCGATTGGAAATATTTTTGAAAAATGTTAAAAATAATTGGTATAAGCAATGATGTCAAAATATTATGACCTTATATTTAAAAAAGGTTATTCGTGTTCTGAACAATTGTTTATGCAACTTTAAATTACATTACTAACATAATTATATATTACATTTAAATTTAAATAAACAATTAATTACTAATTTAGATGAACTAATTTAAGGGTTAGCGTTTCGTTTTTGAATTCACTTTTGAATTCACTTGACAAACATATTTAATATTTATGACAATTCTAATGAAACCAACGTATATTTTATTCAATAAAAATTTCATAAATATACATTTTTTTGTAAAACAAATATAACTTGTTTTATCAAATGCAAAACAAAATATTTTTGCATACGATGTCATCAATTAATTATTTTTATAATAAATATAAATAAATAATAAAATTTCTCATTCTGAACAACGACATTGTCATCGCGATAAATGTTATAAACCAATATGTTAAAATTTCTGATTAATTAGAAGAAAATAATACTTTTTAAATTATTGTTCATTTAAATGTGTTTTATATTTACATTCTTTTTTGGCGTCCTACGACGATATCCTTGCATGATCAGTGTTGAATTAACTGTAAAGTATTATAAATGAGAATGCTTTTTACAAAACTTAACCTAATAGCTACTAATGTGAAACACTTAAAATAATAAAATTCATTATTAAATTGCTAAAACATTTAGTATTTTTTTAAATATACACATAGCGCAACTTTTTATTTTTCTACTCAATTCATGCTTCAGCCTTAACTTATAGAGTACTTTTTAATATTTTCCTTTTGACATCATTTAAAAATGATTTGATAATTGCCTTTTTATATAAATGATACGTGAATACTATATTGTTGGATATTGTATATGCTTCATGTTTCAACAGAATACATAAAGTATTGTGACAGTTTCGAGGATACATTTAAAAATTAGATTAAATTTAAAAACAGTATATTAAGCCTTCATACGTGGAGGAAGTTATTTCTTATTTTTTCAAATAAATGAAGTTTTTGATTTAAAGATGTAATGTATGACCCCGATTTTTTTATTCAGTTTCTAAAATACTTTTATCTAATTAAAAAATATAATTATTTTTTTGAAATATTTTAACATACCCTAGAGAAAATTGTGTTATTATTGAACTATTTTATACACTCCTGGCTTTTCTTACTTGCCGATGATATTAGGAGCTATAACTTACAACATTAATAGGAAAATTAAGTTTATCGTCAATTACATACAATTAAATTGAAAAATAAAATTGTTCATTAAAATAATCAGAAATTTTAAAAGAATATTCAAATAGTGTTTTTACTAATTATGGCTTATTTATATAAATGGTGGTATAATAATAAAAATATACCAAACAAATATAGATCTTGTGATCTGGAATCATAAAAAGAATCAAGTCAATATATATATATTATTGGTAATTTTACCATAGTTTTTCTAAACAAGAGTTTATGACGTAATCAGATCATAAAAATTATACTAATTGATTAATTTGTTTGAAAATAAAAATAGCTCGACTAGTCTTTAGACGGTATCAGTATACAAAATTTTAGCATAATCGGAAGTTTGTTTTTCTTGGGGTAACGGGTTAAATACCCCCCTCCACGAAGTAAATCCTACAAAATATGTCGACAGACGAAGGGTTAACAAAAAGAACAATTTCAACATAAATAATAATTGAAACATAATTATTAATATATATACATATATATAATTATTGGTAACAAACATATTTACCAAATATTAAAGTTATGTACACTTACGATTAATATTATTAATATATTTGGTGATCATTACTATTATTTTAATGATTTATTTATAACATTATTTTATGGCGGCAAGACGCAATTACAATTTTCTAATTTAATATGCACTGCAAATGTGACTGAGAAAGTAAAGATTATTAGGAAAAGCACAAACATATATTTCCAGCTTTCTTCTAATCCTGCATTTTTCGCGTCTGAAACATTTTATTGTACTGTTTTATGTAATTATAGCATTAGAATAATTATAACTATATTATATTTTACTTTACTTATTTTTATAAAGAATTAAACATTAGTATCTTTATTGAATAATTTTGAATTGCATATGAGTCATTTAAATAAATCAAATTTGGTTAAAGACTGCAAAAAATAAAATAGCTTTCTAATTATACAATATGATCTCAGGATTTACTATTAATGTAAACTGCTTATATAATGCTATATATGTTGATAAATAATTATAGATTAACAGAAATGCTTGTCTGACTCTGCAGGTTGTACTTCAATGAATGAAAAACCTCAGAGAGCGAAAGCTTTTATCTTACCGAATCAATAATTACTTAATTTTTTAATGACATATGTGTTGTTAAAGATATTTCCGAACACTTATAATTTCATGATGTTTGAATGTATTATAATTCTTATGTGATAAAATGTCGTTTTTCTTGCCTCAATCGAGCAGATTCAACCAGCAGAAACAAGTGCTTTATATGTGGTTAATATAACAAAATGGGGAGTTGAGGTGGTAAATCTTTTATGTTGATTTTATAAAGTATTACTTCACTTAAATTATAACTCATTAAATAATTTATAAAGTACATCTTTAGTATTCCATAATTATTAAAAAAAAATTAAAATAATTATGTGAAGGGTTACTCGAATATTCATTTCACAATATCAAAAGAAAACCTAACAGAATTACATATTTATACATTAAGAAATTAAAATTTGTTATATTGTTTATAATTTTCTTTTAATAAATAATTAAATGCCATAACATTGCAAATATAAGTAGAAGCAATTTTACTAAAATAAATGATATATTTTTGGTTTTGACTCTATTTAGTTAAATCCAAAAGAAAAGTTTAATATATCAAAATTATATAATTTTTGTACAAATGTGATTGTTTGTGATTATTAAATACGATCCGAAACTTAACAAGTGTTAAAATACAAAAAACATAATTTTGTAATGTCAGCGTAATGTTTTTAGGTATTTAAATTAGTCAAAATAATATCGCTTATAAAATATATTTTAAATACTTCCTGAATAAATGGATTTTAAATTAATATTTTGAAATAGTATGACTTAGAAAACTATTGACATAGTTTGCATTTGCGCACCCACTATCGAGGTTGAAAAGACAAGAAGAAAACCGTTTAGTTTAAATTGTGTTGACATCGTGTCGAGGGTTGTGTTGTCTCTTATAAGAATAAGAATATTTTACACGATGTTTTTATATTTTCTAGCCTTTTAAATCTTTAAATTAGTTGTATACCCGCCATGATTTACCAGGTGATGTTTACTTTTAACAAATGAAATCACAACTTGACAAATAAGCAAGCAAGTGATATTTTATGTTCTAATTGTTGGTTAGGCATGTCGGCTTATAATGATCAAACTTTAAAACACATAAACAATTTTTTTTAACAAATAATATTTATTTATTTTTGATAGTTTTTTTTATATGGACTATATTTATGTATGTATTTTTAACAATGGATAAAAGATATATTATATGCTAATTTTTCATGCTTATAACCTATTCGGCTGGGTTCTGCAAGCTTTTCAAAATTTCTAACGGAAATTTAATTACATTGTATACATGTTACGCAATATTCTTAAATGGACAAGTGGAAAAAAAATTATTTAGGAAACTGTCCTACCAAAAATATCTGTTAAAGAGACCAAAAGGTTGAAATAAATTTGAACATTAGAAATATAATTTATTACATAGACGATTATCTGGGAAATCAGGTACAATGTAGAATAATTTACAAACTGTAAAGGTATTGAGAATGAGAATGGCCGAGGGATTAAGACGCTGGTTTGTGGATCCTGAAGTTGTTGTCTCAAAACACCTTCGTGCTGCTATTTTAGTATAAATATAATATTTATTTCTCTTTTATTTATATCTTCTCCATTACGATCCAGCCTGTCCCTCAATTATTCTTCTGCTTTTTGGATTTAACAGGCTGTATTGCTATCTTATCACTCCATGATGTTGTTACATTATAGAGTACAACCTATGTGCTAGTGTTAAAGAATGAATAGAATGTGATCATTTACTAATATGAAAAAGCACTACTGACGTCCTTTCCTGTGATAATTATCGGCGCTATAATATAAAAAATATTAACAAAAAATAAAAATACATTACCAAAAATGAAGTAAATTAACAAATTTAATTAGTAATAAAGTTATTGTACATATTTCCTATGAAAACATGATAACACAAATATAAAAATTAAAAAATTAAAAAACATAAATTATATATTTCAACCCCCAGTTGTTATAAATCACGTATGTTATTTAATCTGTAAATATTGTACGGGTACTTTTTGTTTCTCATAAATACTTAATAATAGTATGAAGTATACAGACTTTTTAACATTCCAAATATATGCAGGTCAGTAAAAATACATAGATAACAAATAAACCCTGGGAAAATATAGTAAACATATCTATGTAAATATATATATGCTAAAAGGTAAATGTAATAGTTGCATGTAATCTTGGTAAAAAAAGTTAACGCTGATTTTTAATGAATGTTTTCCTTATTGTTAATTAAATGCCTAATCCTTATAATTGTTCCACATAATTAACGATTCATAATTTTATTTTATAATTAAACAAAATTAAAAAAAGTCATTACAGATTATGTCAATTGCAAAATACTGTTGGTGTCATAGTGTTTCACCGAATTGCGTTTCGCACAATTGCTTTTCACCTAATTGCGTTTCGCACAATTGCTTTTCACCTAATTGCGTTTCACATAATTCGTTTCGCACAATGACATGTATTTGTATATTGATAGCAGTTTGCATAGAATAAAAGCAAAAGTATTTATTAATTTTTTTATAATAATAAAGAATTTATTTAAACAATAAAAGCATAAAAGCAAAAGTATTTACTAAAAGTTTTTATTATAAAAGCATTTTTATAAATAATTTGAAGCTTGTCACAAATTCTCGTGTGTAACTGTAGTCAATTTGCAACCTGCTGCCAAACAGCGCCTATATTTCTTGTCATCTTTTTTTACATTAATGGAAAGTAAATAATTGTTAAAATTCAACAGTTGACCAGCTCTCTTGCCTTCTACAAATGTTGCTCGTTCTGCCATGATTGTATTATTAAGTCACGTTTAACATTTATAAACGCCTGCTTCACTTCGGTCGATCAATTTACGTTAAATGCAACAAGGCAATTATGTCAAACACAACTCTCTGCACTTACTAAAGTATTGCGCAATATTTGTTACTAATTGTCAACTATGTGAAATGCAATTCGGTGAAACACTACGCAGCCATGATACTGTATTTTATGACTAAAGTATAGCGTAAAATATTACGCACGCATAGAATGTGTAATTATAAATAATGACCAAAACATTTAATACGCGCATAATCAACTACATACAATTCATTATACTATATATATGAAAGGTTGAATTAATGCACAAATCGAAATTATTTAAATAAAAGAAGTGAAGCAGTCAGTTGTAAATAATATGTAAGGCATCAATAGGGATAAAACTTGTTTGTATCGAACGCATTATTTATATTTATTAAGTCAACTAATTATATTTTACCTAAATGTTTTGCACGAAATTGTAATTCATTTCTTTTGGTTAAAATAAATTTGTATTCAAAATCTAAATTTAATAATACTATTAAATGAAGCAACTAAAAAAAACTACAGAATAGAAACCGGAGTTCAGATGTTATTAGTTTTAAAAATGAAAGAAAAATAATGTTACGTAATTTTATAATCCTTACAATGCATGGTGGATAATAATGAAAGTATTAGAAGAATCGGGGTATGTAAAGAGCTATTAATATAATTAGAAATACCATTATAAATTTATTTCGCAATAATATAATTCTTACGATATTCTTTCAAACGAATATATAAATATTTACCATTTTCAACAAAATAAGATGAGAAATTTATTTCAGTTTAATTTGTATATTTCAATTTGGTGTTTAGTTGAATTGATATTATAACGCAATAAATTACAACGAAGAGAATTAGGATATTTAAAAATAATATCAGATTTAGAAGAGCTAAGAAAACAGTGATTAGAATTAAGAGCGGCGGTCTATAGGTGTGGTGATTTTATAAGAAATAGAAAAAGGAGATAACGTTTTATTGTTTTGTTTGGCAAAAAAAAGATCTATCGCGAGAAAAGTTTTATTTTTCACAACATGTTTAATAACAAATTTTTGTAAGAGAATTCAGACATAATTCCGCTTGAATAAAATTAGGACAACAAATTCTAAACGTTCGAAGAAACAGGCCTTGAGCAACAGAAATGTTATTATTGAAACATCAATAAATAGATTAGATAGAGTTAATGGTTTTAATTTCAAAAGAAAATTCAAGACTGAGATATTACGAGTTTATAAAAGAAAGAAATCTGTCTAGAATAAAAGAATCATTGACAAAAGTCAACACAAATAGCAATCTACAAAATAAACAATAATAATTGCTCGTCTTCATATTTTGATACAACTGGTAAGAACATCGTAAGAATATTGAAAAATAAATCTGATAATGATATTTCTAATCATATTAATGGCTCTTTACATAACCTGATTTTCCTAATGCTCTCATTATACACCATTCTTGGGATTTTAATTTTACAAAATTATTGAATATATTTTTATTGTTAAAAATAAGATCTAGCGTTTTCATCCTGTAGATCTTGCTAGTGGTAACTTAATTATTGGTTCATTTACATAACTTTTCTTAATCTCTAATGTTCTCTCTCTTGTATGCCGTTTATATTATTTATATTTAATTTGTGAGTAGTATTTATGTAATTAATTATTTTTATTAAATTAAATGGGTTGTTTTCTGGTGTTTTATATTGTACACATAATTATGAACCTTAGTGAGCTGTGGTTTTTATCAATACAAATTTTTCTTCTTTATGTGGTTTTATTAATGATTCACTATTTAAATATGGTCAATACTTTTAGTTGCTTCATTTGGTAATAGTAATTATACTATATTCTGAAAACAGATACATTTTGACTAAAATAAATTAAATATATTTTAAGATAAAACATTTCGGTAAAATATAATTAGTTAACTTTAAACAAAAAAAATATAATAATGTATCTGATACAAACGTGTTTTATCCATTTAATTGATATCTTACATTTTATACATACCGATGTCTCTGAAGCAATGTTGAATATTCAATTCTATTTCGCTAATATAATTTAAAATATTTTGGTTTGTGTATTAATTTAACCTTTCATATATTAATTTTATCATTGAAATAAACTGCATATAATGAAAGATATTATAATATATTAGTATTATTGTATTAATTATTTTAATTTTTAAAATTATTTAAGACTAAATACTATTTGTGAACCATCCAATAAATTGAAGAACAAAATTGATCGACAAATATTTCACATAATTTAAAAACAGTTTTGTTTACTTGAGATTGAAAATAGACGTTAACTTTTTTAAATAGTGGTGATCGTAAGGGATTTGAAACTTAGATTAGAATAAATTTGTATACTAATTTTCCCAAACTTTAGATCGATAAGGTTAATATATAGCTTTTACGAATCTATTTACTTATTTTTATAAAATTGAAATAATGAAAACAATTTTTATTTCATATAATGTTTTGAATTTGTTACTGTACTTTAAAGATGCAGAAAACTAAACTACATCATATTATGAAAGAAAAAAATAATAATTCTCATCAGTCCACACAAAATAATAATATATTTATTTATAATAATATACCTAAAACTAAGTTTATAGACTAAAGGATATAATGTGCAGCATATGGAAAATATATTATATGTTTAATAATTTCCACCTTCTAACCAAAAACACCAACTTAGCTCCTAACTCCTCTTTGTATACTATATAATCTACTTGAAAACAAATAAATAAATACTTTATAAAGGAAGTAAACCTTATTGTTTATTTATTAGCATAGCAAACAATATTTTCTAATTTAGTACGTATGTCTGTGATTTGATTTTTTAAATCAATATTTTTTGGCAAAAAATTTGAAGTCCTGCTTTATTGTATAAAATTAGAATGGCTTCACCTCTGATGATATTTGGAGTAAATTGCATGTAGACTTACTGAAAAATTAATCCCCATTGTTCATTACCGGTAGTATGTATCTAGCTAGCTAAACATAAAGTTAAGGCTACATCAATACTCTACATTATTTGCGAAATCTCCAGAGTACACTTTTTATCGCATATAAAATAACCTGATCTGATGTTCTCGCCATAGCATAACCTAGCCCCATTGATCAGCAATTCTAGAAGTAGTTTTGTCGATGTTGACATAATTAATTTTGTCTTACATAATTTATTTAATTTATAATACAAACTTGTACAATAATTTTAATCAAAACTTTTGGAAAAAATTGGATAATTTTTAGTCATTAAATATAGATAATATAAATATAAATATAAATAACGCCAAATATTTGTTAAACTGAAAACATGAACAATATCATTATTGAATGCAATTTTAATTTTAAAACATTGATCATTCTAACATTAAAAATATATAATTTACAATAATATTTTTTTTTTAGTAAATATGTGTAAATAAAATAATATAGGTTAAATAAACAATAGAAATCGTCGTATTATATTTATTTGTTATGTATTCAAATGAACTAATTTTAATCAATATTTTATTCATTAATAGTGAAACGGTTGCTATACGTATATCTATCAATCGACCTAGCTATCCCAAACCTATCTTCCAAACCATAGCTGACTATCTGCCAAAAATATCTGAAATGATAACGCTACATTATACATTGTTTTTTAGGGAAAATTTACTTAGGCCAAAATTAAGAGCGACTGTATGTTTGACATGCGTTTGTGAGGATGAAAAGACAATTATTTTAATACAAATATAGTTAAACTTCAATAAAATTCAATTGTGGCAATCAATTGAATGGATTTAAAATGTTCTACAATGTTATAAAATTTAAAATTGAATTAGAAATCTTTAAAAATATTATGACCACTTAATTATTTCTTGTGATTTCTGAAAGGTTTATCTTACCTTAAACTGAACCTATTTAAATCAAACAATAATTAATTTAATATTGAAATAAATATATTCTATAATCTCATTTGGATTCAATTTTGAAATTGGATCAATAATAATTAAGTTATTATTATATATAAAAATATGCATATATAATAATATTATATGCTAATAAATTTAATTATAATTAAGTTATTATTGATTACTGGATTTAATTAACTATTAAAAACAATTAAATTTTCTATAATTTTAGGAAATAATTGTTTTATTGTGTATATTGCAAGTTATTTAATTTATATAATTGTGGATTTCAAAAGTTGATTTTTAAAATGTTAAAATTATTCAATAAAGCTTTTTTTTAAACAACTGCATCAGTGATACAATAAGAACAGAAGTCAGTCTCAATACACTAATTTAATTATTAAAATCATGTATTCACTCATTTTAAGGAATAAACACTACACAAAAAATCCTTTTTTATTTATTTAATTGAAATTTTTATTTATGTTATACTTAAGTGAAGTTTGGAGTAACATTTAATTCTCCATTTAATGTATTTATTACAATATTGTGAAACACATACAGTTAATTTCACTTGAAATATATTTCAGTTAACATCTGTAAAATTAAATATTATACTTAGAGAGGTATACTAAATAAATACGTAATTTACTTGTAAAACATTCACAACTTACAACTGAAATAAAATTATAACCTAAGTGAAATTTAATAAAATTTTTACCTATTAATTTTTTGGTAAAACGAGGCACTATACAAAGTATTTTATCTTTTATAGAACTTTTCAGAAGATTACGCCTAACATATTTGAATGGTTTTTTAAAATTTATTTAAAATTTAAAGGATATATTTCAATATTTTTGATATAATATTTTTATGATTAAAAAAATAAAAATTAGTTTAATTTAATTTAATTTATTTTTTATTTAAAGCATAATAATTCTTGAAAATTTAACAAATGATTCACTAATTTCACGGGTGAACAAATCATTTATATTTCCTTCTCGTAAACAACCCGTTCTGGTAAATTGGTTAGTGCAGATTACGAATATGAGTTTTGTTTTTGAAAATTAGATCATTTCTCTTTTGGATAGGAAAATCAGGGCGTATCTTATTTTCTCATGTAACAATGGTGGAACTTAAGTTAATATATTATCCCTTTACTCACAGCAATGAAATGTTACTTTATATTAAAACCTAGTACGTTTAACATGTGAAATGTGGCGTAAAATATTAAACGTATTTATGAAAGGAGAGCCGGGTGAATTGTTTTGGTGTAATCAGGGTGCTGGTAAAGCAGGGAAAGCAAAGGCACCAAAAAATAGAATGCAAGAAAGTTGAATGAAAGTGAAATACTTAAATGAAGAGTTACTTTCTCTGTAAAGGTAGTGGAATGATTTATTTATAATATATATATATATGACAGTAGCTTAATAAAACGAATTTTAAAGAAGTACAATGCAAGTGTAGCACTGCAAAAAACTAAAAAGTTCAAGAAATATTTGCGTTCTAGAATAAATTTTTAAAAAATAAAAAATTATTATAGTCTTAAATTATGATGACGTACAGATGAAAAGTGTATTATTATGATACGTGTACAGAAAAAAAATTACAACGGAATCTGAAATTTGCTATGATATATTACAAAACAAATATTAAAAACATTTTAGTCTGATTGGTAATTTTCTTATTATCAACAACATATTGTCATTAAATATTTATTTTACTGTGACGCCATAGTATGGTCAATTGATCTTTACGTTTTTAAACCCTTTCGATAAACATTATTTTTTAACACTTGTACCTAGACCTTATTGTGTCTATTTCAAGTATGACACAACATGAATATATTTAAATCTAATTTTATATCTCTGGTTAACTTCAGGTAAAGTTTGTGAATTTAATGAATAATTACGATTAATATTAATATATTTTATTGCTCAAAACGTGATGCGAACTCATATTGGTCACCGAAACGAACATACCACGTAACCCCCACCCCCATTCATCGCTTAGTCAATGAATTATGTAGTTTTATATAATCAAATAGTTGATATATTACATACTGTGGGACATAATGTATCCCTTTCCACTGCATATTATTCGCCTCAAGTACTATTCTTCGGCATATATATATTATATAAAAAATCGCAATTTCAGTTTTAATATGATAATATTTCTTAAAATATTTATGTTGAAAATCTTGTGCGGAAAATGAACTATGTTTTGTGATATCGAGTTATATATTTAGTTCAATTGTGAATTACTTAACGAATATACAATATGTATCTATATATATATATATATGTTTTTAGATCTCTGAAACATGTATTTTCAATATTGCCTGTTTACCAACTTCATCCTGCTAGGTCTACATTGTATATATGTAAAACGTAATACTCCTATAACTGAGAAATCATATAAATAGTTACAAACGCAGGTGATACCGAACATCATTAATCATACATAAAAAAAGGTTCGTATCTGCTGGTTGAACATTAATATCAGTTGATATCATTGCATTTTTATCGATAACTATAGCCATCAAACTGTCCGCATAGATTAGTTAACAAAATTCAGTTATCGATCGAACGTCTATATAGCATGTTGTAAATTATTATATCATATCACCATATGAACAACTAATGTATTTTAAAGACGCATAATATAGAGACCAATCGGTTTCTTCTGAATTAATAAAAATTATTTACAAATTAGGAAAGTATAGTATATAGTGAAAATATTGTATATCTCAATTGGCAATACTTCATTATGGTGGTGTATGATAATACAATAAATATAGCTATATTTTGTAAATATTGGTTATTTTGCACTTTAAATAATTTTTCCGCATTATAGGTAATTTTTGCGCGATTATACATTTATATCAATATGCCTCTAAAGCGAAACATTACCAATTACAATTAACAATTCGACTGCCATTATAAGGAATAATAAATATATAAATAAAACTCCATAAAAAGTTCGAAAAAATATGTTACATAAATTGCCATAAAAACTGAACATATTTTGTGTAACAAAATATTACTTTTACCCTAAAAATGGGCATGAGCAATTGGCATTTAGCAAATAAAAATTATGGAATTAAAGGACAATCTATTTGATTGATAATGAAGTATGAACCTGATCAATAAAATGAAAGCATGATCAAATATCGACATTATCCAGTTTTTTTGCAGCTTTTGGGGTGAATGCATATTATGGATCATCACTGAATAGTTTTGAAATGATATTTTACTAAACTATTTAAAACTTTAATTTGTAAGTCTTTCCTTGTTTACACTTCGCATCGTTTACAACTCCTGTGCTTTCGAATAAAGTCTTAGAGCTTACCACCTGATCAAACTCTATAATTACAAAGTTTAACCCCATAAAATTACTAAGTTTAAGCCAACAATATCCTTATGATAAACCTAATGAAATCCTAACATTTTTAAACTTTAACTTTTGATGTAAATTGGTTCATTATAATATGTAAATTAAGTTAGTAGATTAACAGTAGTACAGTCCTCGTATAGCAGCAGGGAGTAATTGTCTAACTAAATTAATATTTTGAAACACGGGTTATACATCGATTGTAAAATGTTCATAATACTATTCATCTATTGACCCTCTTTTAGTCCAAAAAGTTAATTTCCCGTTTTTTTTAAATAGTTAAAATTTTATATTGAAATCGATGGCGTGTCTTATATTACCCTAACTTGTACCCTAATTATTATTTATTTAAAGTTATTATTTAAATTATATATTAATTACTATCTGTTAAAGTGATATAAATGGTAAGCATTTTATGCCGCCACCTGTTACTGAAACAGTTAAATTTAGAATAAATTAAATTAAAAAATTATTATTATTTCTAACTAATTGATAGAAAATATTTTAAATCTAAAAGGTCATATCATCCAATCTTTAATGAAAATTTATAGTAATGTTTAACCGGTATGCTGTAATAAATATTATTATATCCTATAATTTAAATAAACATTTTTACACAGAAACAATTGTGAAGGTGAAATTAATTTTAAAAAATTAATAACTTTTGTATGGTTAAACATGTATCACAATTTGAGCTTAATAGTAATATCCATTATACAATGTACTATTGAAATGGTATATTATCAAAACCAGGGGTATTTTTATCCCTCCTTACCAGTCCTACCACTATATTCCACCTCGAAAATTCCATTGTGAACTAGAGCAGTTTATCCAAACTGTCAATACTCGTTCTAAAGCCACTCGACAACCGGTTTCAACCAATTATAGATGACCTCATCAATATATAACGGTTTTTTATAACTAACGAGAATTTAATAATCTCTGATCATTCTGTTCGCGTCTCAACATGGTTTCAATCAGTAATTGTATTTTCTCTTGTAATAACAATTTATCACTCTCGAGATCTCGTCACCTAGTTATAATAATAATAATGATTACTTAATTATATATAATATATATATATTTTGTATTACATGTAGTATGTATTAACAATTAATAAATAAGATAAATATAATGCGTAACATTCATTTTAATATTGATTTTGTATATTATCCACCGCAGAATATTTCCCTGTTATTATTACAAACGTATTATATTATGTGAGACATGTCATACTATATAAATATTTCAATTTATCCGGTAATCATTAACAAACAATAATCTATAAATAAACCAAAACATTATAATATTGTAAACAAAATTGCAGATTTTATCAATCATGTCCTGATTTTTGAAAATAATAATAGGAGCATTGTCATAACAAAGCTACCCTTTTTTGGACTTGTAAAAATAAAGTATTATCAGCATAGAAATTTTTATAATAATCGTATAGAATGGAAACGCATGTTAATAAAGTAAAATATTGGCGGTTGACAGTAGAGTGCCTATAAGATAATGTTGGCCATTTCAGAACACCATACAATGGAAAGGTGGGAGGAAATGCCAACACTTTCGTTTTGATATATTATAATTTTTTTTATATTAAAATTTTTAAATATGTTAGACCGATATATTTAACTTATCTTACAGATGTGGTAGCCTTTGGGGGTATATAATATATACCGCCCCCGCAAAAAAATCTTCCTTTCCCTTCATACTGTTTGAGCTGAAATCTAGAGCTGGAATCAGTGTCTCTAAAATAAATATGTTTACAATTTGTTGAAAGTTTCCTTTTCATTGTCAATTTTTTGATGATTACGTCATAAATGGTAATTTAAAAAAAAATATGAAAACATTAAATGTATAAACTTTTAATGCGGAAAATATTTATTGAAATCAAAAATAAATCAAATTAACTTTTTATTATGTTACTGGTTAGTGTTTTTGACTTTTTAATGACAAAAAATCAACAACAAAATTGCATCAAATTAACATTTTATATACATTAAAAATATGTTTTATATATTATTCATATTCATTCATTTTTAATACATATCTAAAAGTTTTGGAACAATAAAAAAAGAAGAAAACGTCATTTTAGTGAACCATATGATCTGTAAAGATATGTTTGTCTTCACACAACTATCAAATGCATACTTTATTGAAACACAATCAATATAGAGGAATTATATAATTAAACCAAATATATGGCTTAAATTAAATAGGTGTAAAACTACACCTAGATATCTTTCAAGGTGACTCAGCATTAATAACTTATTTTTCAATGTATCACGTGACTTGCATGTCTTAATCAGGTAATAATATCGATATTTGAGATTATGTGCTTCTGATAAATCTATCACTTTGAAAGCTAGCATAACCGTTATATGTATAATTTTATAACAATGAACAACATGTTTCATGAATCTGATACTGTTGGAGGTCAGAATAATACATTTAAATGTGTAACATAGCTGTTTGGTACTGGTCTGAACAACATGAACACTGTTTTTTCTTGATGTTATTAGAAAATTCTGAAACTTTGTTGAAATAATATTTTATTATTGGGGGCGAATTTTTTCGCAAAATAACTTGAATATATATGTATATAATATTATGTACAATATATGTTCATTGGCTGTTGAAACTAGTCCAGCTTATTACAAATTAATAATACGTTTCAGAAAAAATGTAGAACATGTTTTTCTGTCAATAAATCAAAAATTAGTTATATGGAAATGTAATAAACGGAAGAAATTGTATTTCATGGAAAACCTTCTCAAAACTGAGACAAACTAAAGGGAGGACAGTAAAAAAATTGGTATATGTGTATCAAATTGCCTACGAGAAAATATTGTTTACTGCCTCCAAATTTTAGTTTGATCGGTTGAGTTGTTTTTGAAAATATTTGGGATATGTGATCGAAAGTGAGGAGTGGGGGGCGGGGGGTACACTATAATGCACTATATACACCCAAAAACTGTAATAGGAAAACTGTATTGCACCAACATTGAGCCAGATTTCGATGACGTCAATCATTGCACAGTGTATGACTTTGATGACGTCAATCCTTGTACAGCGTATGACTTTGATGACGTCAATCACTGTACAGTGTATGACTTAGATGACGTCAATCATTGTACAGTGTATGACTTTGATGACGTCAATCATTGTACAGTGTATGACTTTGATGACGTCAATCATTGTAGAGGGTATGACTTTGATGACGTCAATCATTGTACAGTGTATGACTTTGATGCCGTCAATCATTGTACAGTGTATGACTTTGATAACGTCAATCATTGTACAGTGTATGATTTTGATGACGTCAATTATGAACTTTATTTTAACCCGGCATATATTTAATTTTATATTATCTAGTTAACTACACAATAATATATTTGTTATACATTTTTGAAGGTATGTGTATATGTATATTTATTTTTCAGTATCAAAATATGGTGTCATTTAGGATACCAATGGATAATCCACTTTATATTTTAAATGAATAAAGTAAATTGGAGATAGTTCAGCACATTTTAGTATATGTTATATTATAAGTATAATAGTTTTGTCATATAAAATTGAAGTTATATAAATTAGCAGTTTAGTTACGGTGAAATATCGTACATCCCTATAATTTACCCTATTGCAGGGTACCAGACTACATAAAATGTATAGTTTTATTATAAAGTATTTGTATTTTGAAATACATTTAAAGGAAGTTGCCCAGACAGCTTCCCAACTAAAATATTTCTGATGTTAATTATTTACACTAAACCGTACATTTTATTTACCTTTGCATATTTGATCTAATTCTGTAAAGAATTTCATACTGTATTATGTTTTGATGATTATATTTCGATTGGTCACCCAAAATATATTTATTTTCATGTTAAATTTTTTTTGTAATTTTTTACTAATTTTTTTCAAAAATATGACCACTTCAATGTATTGGTTTTTATAAATGTGGCCATGAGGGCACGAAAAAGTTTCACATGGGAAAGGGTTTTACATTATAAAATTTTATATTATATAGTGATTACATCATTACAAGTAAACAATACAAATTTTAGGATAGGCCCATAACAAACAAAAGCTAAATTTCACAAAGAATATAAGATTCTGACATATAGTTCGAAGTATATATTTAAAAAAATACATTTTTATGATTACCGCAAACAACTTTCTACTAAATTTTTACGAATACAATTAAAAATTACACGATTAACTTTCGTTAGTGGATTGATAAATATAAATTCAGAAATGAATCAGAATAATTGTTATTGTATAAAATTATTAATTTAAAGTTCATACGTAATAGAATGACTAATTCGATTGGAGGACCATTAATACGATAAAATCATGACTTCAGCAGATTACGGTATATATTTATGAGCACTCTCTGTACTAATATGCGTTGAATCGATTACATAAAGTACTTCTTAATTCATACAAAATAAGATGTTAGGCACGATTTACAAAAACATTAATGAACGATATATACCATAGGATTAAGCATCAATGTTATAAACTTTTGATATAGTGAAGTCAAAATAGGTCACGATATTCTACATCAAACATACGATATAGGCAACTAAATGAAAGATGTGTAGGAAAACTGCGTGTCACTTATAGATCCCTTTGTCTCTAAACATTGGCAACTTCTGTACTATTTCGGAACTTAATTGTAATCGGAATAAAACGAAACCTTATTTTCACATTCTACTTTGAAGATATGTGACTCGTGGAAAATTTTCCTAATAATCGAGATAACAATTTTAAACATCTGCAATGTTAATTGGGAAATTTTATTAATAACAAAACAAATTTAATTACCCTTGTTTCAGTATGAATTTGATAAATATAAAGGGTTTTTAATTGTAAATATATATTTTCAAATCATTATATTTATTTCAGCTACAATTTATTTATACATTTACACTTGATTCTTATATTTTTAGGAAAATAAATATAGTATTATAGTATTAAAGGACCGCATTGATGAAAGTAGAATACAATTTATGACATCTAACAGAGTATTGTGCTGTAAAGGTATGAGATGGTGTAATCCATTAAGGCGTCACTTTTGATTGAATGCCGAGGTTCGTGGGTTCGAATACGTGTGGCGGACAGCTATCTTTCGAGAGTAAGCATTTTTTTATATAACATTCAATATTTTTTATATATATTATTTGTTACCATTAAAGATTTGAAAATAAGTAATTCAAAGCTTTTAAAATATATTCTTAAGTTTTTTTATGTTAATCTTCTAGATCAGTAGTAGAGATAGAAATACTATATTATTAGAATTATCAGAATTTTTATTATAAACGTATGAAATGTTTGAATAGGTACAAATATAAAGTTTGTAGAAATAAGTATTCTGTGAAGTCAACTATGTAATCTAAGAACTGTAGAAAATAGAAACAGAATCTATTTCACACGAAAACAAATAAATATAGAACACCAGCGGAAAATATTTGGTCAGTATCTTGACTTCCAAACCAGTGCAAAAATTTTTGCTGGACTATAAGTAAACTGCTTCGTAAAGCTGCCCAACTCTATTACAGCAATATTACTAAATAATATCAAAGGAATACTCCCGCGCCGAGAGAATTTTGATTTTTTTGGGGAAAATCTAATATTGTATTCAGACAGATTCACTGATTAGAGGTCGATTCATATACTTAGCCTTGTGTGCCTTATCTCGGCCATACTTCTGCGATATCATTTCGCGTAATTAACGCAGATAGAGGCCCGTTTGTGTTTGTGTCACTAGCCGGCCGGCTTACTCATCACAGGCTGCTGAGTGATTATGTTTATTTAATAGTTCAATTCTTTAATGGAGTATAAATAAATATTTGAAAGCATGGTTGACTAAAAATCAGTTCAAAGTTAGTTGAGTCTAATGCTATACAATGGAAATATTTTTTTATACATAAAATAAAATACTTTTTTTAAGTATTCGACAATGAATATTTTATGGCAATATTTATGTTCGTATTTAACAATTCATACAATTATTTTTTATTTGAAATTATCAATTACTGGTTCCTTTTTATACAATTATTTGGTTTAAATAAATTATGTGAACATTTAGAATAGTTCTATTTATATTAAATCGATTACAATTATTTATTTTTTGTTTATAATTCAACCCTTACAATGGATACAGTTTTATCCCAAACTTTCATCGGCTAATAGAAAAAGTAGAAAATAGAAAAAATCTCCCTCCCCTCCCACTCCCCCTAAAATGAATGATTTGATCATTTTTTTTAAATACAGACAACGGACATTCAAACTCGATTGCTGAACAAAATTATATTTAGTTTAAATAAAAAGTTCCCAACATCTGATTCAGGTTAGATATTATTATTATTATTATTATTGTTAGATTTACCTTGGATAGCAAACGTACGCAAAAATCATTACATTTTAACTAATGCTTTTAATATAAATGTTATACATACATTATATGTTATATATATATATATATATATATATATACATTATACATATTACTAGAAGTCACATACATATAAATTTATTTGCCGAAGGAAAGACATCGTTTTTATTTGAATCGATAAGACATCGATATGACAAGAATCCTAATTCTATAAACAATCTGAATGTGCAGGCGGAAAAATTAAGTGCCAGTAAGGATAGATCAGATATGGACATTTAAATAGGCATATAAATATAAATAGTAACATAATGACCTGCATTTATTAGGAATTTAGACTAGTGTGGTGTAGAGTCGATACTCGACTCACTAAAAATGTTTACTATTTTTTAAAGTTGTTAAAATTTTGCATTCTTGGCTGTAAAAACCTTGGAAATAGGCCTTGTCAAACTAAAATAACCGTCGTTTAAAGTTTTTTCAATGTTATATTTATTACAAAATAATCTGAATGAATTATTGATTTTTACTATTTTGACCGTTTTCAGCTCTCTAGTAAGTCTTAATAAGAATCAATAAATATTTTTATAATTATATAAAACTTTTAATTTTTTTAATCATATTGATAATAAAATAATAAATATGAGAATTTTAATATATATATTTACTCTGATATATTGAATATTAATAAAAATTATATATTATTCTATTAAAATAATATAATAATATAATAATACAGATATTGTAATTATTTTTAAAATTAAAGTTTAAAAAAATAATTTCCAAAAATTTGATACTATACTAAATAAAAATGCCTTGATGCCCTATTTGAGACCATATTAAGACCATTATCAGAAAGAGTGCGCTATATTGAAATGAAAGTACTACGTGTTTAAACTAATTGCAAAAGGCTTTATTAAAGAAGTTGAAGCTTATTATTTTTTTTGTGAAAAACTAATTTAATAAAAAAGGTAACATACTATCAGTATTTCATAAACAGTTAATGTTTGAAAAAATTGGCTGGAGTATACATACCATGAATATCTGCACCATCTCTTATAGTACGGGAACATCTCTTATAGTACGGGAACATCTCTTATAGTACGGGAACATCTCTTATAGTACGGGAACATTTTCTATATTTCAATATATATATGTTATACTTAAACTATCTTTGATATGTATACTTTTAAGAATATTATTCTATTACAAATAATATATATATATTGTTATTTGCAGCATTGGAAAATTAAAATTTAATTTAATAGTTTTTCGTTAAGCATGTTTTATTGCATTTAGATTGAATTAGCTATTTTCTTCAGATCAAACGTTTATAATTTATTATTTAATATTAACTTTAGTAACATATCTTGTTTTCATAAACACTGCGTGTGATATTATGTGGCACATGTGAAATGAAGAAATCGTATTTAAGTATAAATATTTAAAAAATATTAACGTCAATGACTTATTTTAAATCTATAAAGTCATTATTTTTTGTGAATTTTTGCTCTTTATATTTCGATGTAAAATACGAGGGGATTGTATATAAATCCAATTTATTTCAATTCTCGATTGAAGTGTTACTGGAAACAAGACGCACAAGATATAGTCGTATTAATCTATATCCGCAATTCCTATAGTATTATCTTTATAAAGTAAAACTTTTAAAAAATAGTAAAAAAAATAAAAAGAGAAGAACCATGTAACATCAAATAGAATATATTATATTGAATTTTTGAATGCTAGTACAGTAAATACAATACAGGTTCTAAAAAGTATTTGTACAAATAAACATTTAATAAACCAGACTAACACACAGACATGACAACAAATACAAGAATTCCATAACATAATAATTAAATAACATATTGCAATATGTACAAAATGGTAGGTCAAGCTGTGGATCACGCTAAGCCAGAATCAGAATGATAAAAACAACAGCAGACCAATTAATACATGAAGCACAAGTTAGTGTTTGATATGGTTCTGGGTTTAGAACCCTCATCGATGTGATTAAATCGATTGTTGTACTTGCAAGTGTCACACTTTCCATAACTAACAACTAAAGTAATAATTGAAAGAGCGTATATAAGAATCCCTATTATGAAAAAAGTCATAATAAAAATTTATTAACAAAATTTGTGGAAAATGTGCAGTGCATGTAAGGGTATGTGCAGGTATCATATACTAATAAGCATACTACTGTAAAACAATGTGTAAGAATACGTAATGCACAATATTGAACTGTAAAATATGTAAATTATGTTTCTGTACGTATAACTATATTGTCAAAAATAAATTTAAATACAATATGCGAGTATAAAATTATATTATTTAATGTAAAAACTAGATGCTAATATTAACTTATATTATTTCATACCTAAAATACACTAACGTCAAAATTGTCAAGAAAAATGCAACCATATAATCATTATGTCTGATACATAGCTTAAGATTTAATAAGAAATAATATTCATTATTTTCAAATTTATGGAATCCATAAAAGTGTGTTTTTTAAAGGGTAAATTTGATCCCCTTTGTACAATGGTGTAAATGCAAAAAACATGAGTGTGTGAGTGTTAATCATTGAAAACAGAATTCACGGTAATTTCTTATTGAATACGATCAAAATTGAACACTTTTATCATCAATCATTTTCTCTTCAGATTGTAACAGAAAATAAATCACGTCTTTTCCTTACCTTAATGCCAAGCCGTGGTTTGTGTCAAATTAGCTTAAATATATATTTTCAAATTTTACATTATTTATATCATTAAATGTTTCCTTTTCGTCGACTGCTTTGCAATATAATTTGTTCGAGAAGTTATTCAGCGTATGTACATACTCCGAATTCATAAGATAATAAACTTTTTTTAATTTAGTGTGGAGGCATTGATGGGCTACCGTGGTTAATAGATAAACTCACTAATGAATATTATTTCAATTTTTATAAAACGATAACTTTCCGATAGCAGAATTTAAACATATATTTACTTTGTAATCCTATTGCAAAAAACTTTAACAGTAAATACAAATTAGTCGCTTTATTTAATACGCCTGACGTTTACACAATCATACTTGTACGATATACAACCAATTCAAACTTATGAATAATCAATATTTATTTAAAAAGGCATGTGTGAGGCAAATAAATATGTAATATAATATTAAATTAAAATTATGAATTAGGTGGAATTATTAACAAGAATAATAATGCTATATTCATACGCGCATGAATACCCTATTTCATACTAAATATTCTTACGCAATTCATGCTCATACTTTATATGTATGTATACGTATATATCTGTAATATCTGTATACTAACACACAAGCTTGTGTCCGCACAACAACAGGAACAAGCGATCTATTCCCTACAACTTCCGGAGTGT
>JAUZND010004221.1:0-11818 GCA_034780555.1 Coelogynopora nodosa
TGCGTATAGCTAGTAAAGGAACGTTACCCCCCCGCCAGTCTCAGTTGAGTCTGTTTCCCCCCCCCCGTCTAATTCGCCCAATCGACGCGCGGTTGCCCTGATTATAATATTATGAGCGCGCTAATAACAAAAAAAGTAATTATTCCGAATGATAGTTAGTCCTTTGTTGCTCGCGACAGAGTTTTCGTTATAATGCGCTGATGGCATGAAGTAGAAAAGAAATTGGAGAATAATGATACGAATTTAAATTCTGATCAATAAATAATGTTTTCCCTGCTCCAGTTTCCATCCACGCTATTTTTTAGGATATTGATGTATTCCACTTTTTTGGAACAGTAAATAATTGTTTTTAAATATTTATGAGACAACTGGGTGGGGATGTATGAAAACATTTTCTGAACTAATATTTTTATTATTAGCCTCTTATTGTTACTTCTATGTAACCTGTATTATGGAGACATTCTATCGTTAACTATCAGCCAAGATAAATATAGTTGTTCTATTTTCTCTCTTTAAGTTTGTCTTTTTATTTGTTTTATATTCCCCCTATTCAATAAAGCACGAGTATTTACAACTTGTCGGTCTGTAGTCGAGCTCATATTACGTCGTTCTGGTATATTTTATGTGATTACTTTATATTCCTGCCCCTGGGATGTTGAGAATTGTTTAATAGCTTTCCTTCAACCGGATAAGTCTGTATATTAACGCTAATATCTGCATTTGCGTATTGAGCACTGCATTGGTTCGGTTTATTGATTATATCGATTACTTTATCAATACGTTGATTATTGTAGTTCAATGAGCAGTGTTCAACTGATACTTGTTTTTTGGCACAATTAACTGTTTGAAATTATGGTATAAATGAAACATACTGCTTATATACATCTAACTGTAGCTGTAAGTCATGCTTTATTCAAGGATATGATATATGGTCAAATTCATTTTATGAGGACTATAACGGTTATGGATTTTTCAATTAAGGATTGTTTGGAAATTGTATTGCCATGATAACAAACCCTGCATGATGATACTGGCGCGATGGAGTATGCTCTTGTGTTTATTCAAGTATTTCATATAATATGTACCTTTTTCTTCCCATTGTTCCCAGCGTAAATGGTATAAATGGACATATAATGTTTTATTGGCATTTAATTTGATGACATGATTAACGCGGCATTTCTACAATTTTCATTATTAACACCATCTTAAACATAAAATTAAACGTTAAAGTTTTTTGAAAACACTGATAAATGAAACACTTTTAAATGACTATATTGTATTTTTGAAATTATATTATGAAGGAATTTGTGAAACATTTGATAACCTTTCTTTTAAAAGTGGACTATTATTGGATTCACATTTTCGTGCATTTAACATTTTAACATTCTCTAAATATATTATATGTATAAGTAGGTGGGTCGTTGGGGTGGGGGTTATTATAGGCTATAATTTTATGATACCATGTTAGGATTCGTCACTAAACAATATATATTGATATATATATATATCATTTGTAATGTCTACAATATTTTTTGCTTCAAAATTGTTGTAGTCTAATTCTGCAAGAATATCTAATGTGATTTATCTATGAGTTTATCGACATCGCTATTTAGTTTCAAATTAATCTGGTTGAATAGATTCCAAAATTCTCTGTCAAATGTCCCATTATTCCGTTATTAATTGTTCATGTTTTCGATTGTTGTGTTTGTTTTAAATTTGGCTTCATTTTCTGACTTATTTGATTTTAGTTCGACTAACTTTTTCTGTCTCATAAAATATTTATAAGCTTAACTGTGTTTTTCCAAAGTTGTTAGTAAATCTTATTCGAGATGTAATGTGGCGAAACTTCATATTATGTCAAACGAAGTATTTCTTTATTTCCGATTATTTAAATAATTGTTTTCGCTGACACTTCAATAGTTAATATTATTTCTAAACCATAGTTGCGTTTACACGTGCACTTGGTGATCACTTTTTGCGCTATATAAGCTCATCCCTGTTACCATCTGAGTTTTCTTTCATATATTGTGCTCAGCAGTGCAGTTTGTGCGACTTTATAAGTTATGCAGCACTATTTTATTTGTGTTGACTGTGGAAACAATGCATGTGACTTTTTTATATGTTAAACTGTTAGTTTTCAAACTGCTCAAAGTTATGCACAGCATAATACAAAATTCGATAAATCGGATTGTAAAAAGTACAAATATCTGTGAAATAATCTATAAAACATTTCGTTTGTGTTCTTTCCTTTCTTTAAATCTTGAGGAGAATCTCTCGCAGTATATAAAGTTTCAATTGATTATAATTTATTTTGTGGTGACGAAAGGTCAAATGTTAAAATAATAGGATGCAAGCCTACATATATCTTTGATTGAAGTGTAGTGATTATTTAGTCAGTATTTGTATATTCTTTGATGCCATGTTCTCTTTGAGTAACACAGATGTAATGAATAATCGCAGTTAGATACATTATACTCACTATATTTTCAGGTGTCCGCTATATTACTATACCGTTTCTAGTATTCAAAGTATAATTAAGTATAACATTTTACTTGTCTTCTAAGATTATTATTACTGTTTGTAGTATACAGATCAAAATAGAGTATACTATGGCATTCCAGAGAAGATTCAATTATAATATGTTATCTTTAATATCATGCTAACATTATAAAAGAGCTTTTTATATTTTACGACTTTCAAGTTTGTCTTTTTGATTATTCATTACTATGTACGCACAATTGTTTGTTTATAACATTATCAAATACAACCTTTTCAATGAATACTGCTTCTAGAACACAATGGAGTTATCATAATGTTCTAAAACTGTTCAGTTCAGCTCCAGATAACGTGTTGTACCTATTTACTGTCAATACATAACGGTAGTCTTGCGTTGTTGAAGTTAAACAAATTCATACAATGTAACACAATATACTCCGTTGATTGGATTTCTATTGTTTCAAAATCATACCGAGCAGTGTGCTATTCGTGTAATGTTTGATTATCAACTCTATAAGCAGCATCAGGCGTTTTTTAGAGTCAATTTTGCCGGAAGCGGAGTGGGATCACATTTAGCCAATTTAGTTGAATGTCAATGTTGTTCGTTATTGTTTGGCTTTCAAGGGTGATTCTAAATATTATTTTTAACGTATACCTGGACTCTTGGTTAGCTATCCTGGATGAGCCAGCATGTTATAATACATACAATACGGCGAATATAAAGTGGAACAAATCATATTTAACTTATTGTTTCGAACAGTTATAGGATCATAAAAGTATATAAAATGCCCGTTAAGCTCGATGTAGCGCGACGGAGCGTCGCCTGGCGAATAGTTCATTTCAGTTGTTAACAAGAATGACGTGACGTGTCATATTATGTTGATGTTTCTAAATCATTTACAAACTATTTGTGTTGAAATATACGTTGCATCGCGTCGCGCTCGGTGTACATATAGGCTTATTTAAAAGTGTGTATTCAGCTTTTTTCTCTATGTCCCATAGCTCTAGTCGGTCATCATGGGTATTAACAGTTATCAGCAAGGCGCAAAAAGGTAATATAACTTAAAGTATACAAGGCTGTAAATTACGAATATTATGCTAAACGCTTTTATACTTTTGGACACAGACAATATATCTATATTTTAATTGGTAAAGTCCATTTTAGCTAATTTTAAGTCATGTATTACCTCATCTTATTCTCTAGTAAATTCGACACTAATATATTTGAAAGAATTTGGCAGGTTCTGAAAAGAGTACAATTATTGCTTCAGTAGATTTTGAGTAGTCAAACGGAGGGTCAATTTGACCTCCCCTGGCTGATTCTAGGGTTAAAATGAAGTCAACCGAACATTCTATTTTTCACTCTCCATTTTCTTATATCAAATTAATGTCTATATTTTATATATTTAACTGTATATAATTATATAGTCATGTTACCAAGACTACCACAGTCTGCCTAACATTCGTGTAGCGTTATAGGAACACACCCAAACCGAAAGTGGATGGATGATAGACTGGAACAAGACCTGCTTCCCTGTCAGGCACCGGATGCAAACACTCCCCCAAAACGCTGTCGTCTTTCCATGTATGGGAGCAGGCTTGCTCTTCCGTCGTTGATTTAAAGGAGTGGTAGATCGACAGTAACTCGCGATGTCAAACACACCGCTCGTAGTGAATGCTGTAATCATAAATTAGTTGCTATAAATGGGGCATTATACCAAGACGTGTGTTCGCTAGGTTATCGTTCTATTTGCTGGAGTTTTGTGTCATTCTTGAGGGGGGTATTTTATTGTTCACTTTCAAAAGATTGACTTACAACACATTATATCTTGAAGGTGTCACTAACAGTTTTACATTTAAAAGTTGCATTGCATTAAACGTTGATTCATTTAAATAATTTAAATAAAATAACGACTGAACAGTAAAAGTAATGTTCTATATCTTTTGCAGTATAAATACACTTTGATCTTTTTAGAAGAGCTGTATTTGTGCTTGTCTTCACCTACTTTTAAACATATTATAATGGTTTTCATTTTAGTTTCATTCCTCTTTTGGGTTCACTAATGTCTAATCATTAAAGACATGTTGTAAACGGTAGTTAAGTTATACTATGTTTATCAAGTTTTGTTTAGTCAATAGTTCGTTGCGTAGAGTAGGCTACTTATTGCTTCATTATCATTATGATGCTGTCTTGACACGGTAATTTTCAATCCGATTGTGCAAAAAAACTATATGTGACATCATCACCTTGTGGTTTATACAGTACAAGTTATACAAGGCCATTTCACTTTATAAACTATCATGCCTTTAGGAAAAAATCATGTTAGCACACTTTAGCATTGACTTAACGATGCAATCGTTTACATATTAATAATTGTCTGTTATATAATTCACGAAAGACGGAGTAGTGTTACTACGTTTACTAATTAACTAATTATATACTCATACCTAGTCCACGAAGTTGATGAGGATCAAAGTTACAAATTTGACCAGTTTAGTTTTACTTATTATCACGGATTATTTTAAAATTGAATTCAGGCTAACTGTAACTATTCTCAATAATGTGGTACATTGATATACTACCAAATGATGTAGAGTATTTTACGCGTGGTCTTGTTTTATACATACGTTTATTAGTTTGTTATGTGTTACCTATATTTTTCAAGGTTTACTTTTTCTACTTTATATTATATTATACAAGTGATATATTCAATTTAATTGTATTGGTTTCTGAAATATATGCAGTTCACATAATTTTGACATCTAGACTATATATTTGTCGTTTCTTATGGAGTAAATCTTATATATAGCTGATTAAAATTTAATATATAATTTTATATATAAATAAATAAAATATAATAAATATATATATATATATATATATAATGTATATAAAAATTAATAATATAATCAATTATTCCATGAGTAAAACATAGAATGTGTAGAAATATCGATTACCCATGCATGTCGATATATATCGATCCATCTCTGTTAAACCTCCCATGTTACTGATTTTTTAGATATTATAATAACTTCTTTTAGTCAATTTCAGACTATATACTATGCTAATTTGATATCGTTATTATTTAATTACCTCGAACACAATATACCCTTTGCTCTGGCTTAGCTATGTTATGATACTGTGAGCAATCTTTGTATATCTAACAAATTGAAATAAATTATTTTATACTAACTCCATAAATGTTGTTATAGAATAAAACGACTAGATGCTCGTATTCCCAGACTTTTATTTATTATGCTGAGGAAAATTTCCGCTATTTTATTATTGTTTAACTTCTTGCCTGCATTTGTTTTCTATAGTATAGCTTGTATTGATTCAAGGTAGACATTACTTTCATATTGAAAACCTTTTTTATTACCCTCGCATGGATACCGTATTATAGTGTTATCACCGCCCAACGAAACCCCCTAATCCTGTATAATATGTGAACACTATATATTGAAGCTCGGGGCAACTTTTAACGATATGATCACATTTGAAATACTTGCAGAGCGGATATATGTTTTATCAAAAAAACGTTTTATTGGTGTTATCTTACTAAGTCTTAATTGTCGGCTTTTTCAGTGAATAATATCGGCAAAGCGCACTGAAAAATTATAATTTTTATTTATTTGACTCCTATATTACCATTGTTCTATTCTGGTAAAAGTAACAATCAGTATATATAATAATATGGTTTCACTAAAATAATATCTTTTTTTAAATGTAAACTAATATAATATCTGTTTTCTAATATTTAAACTTACCATGCAACCAAATTTTATTTAAGTATTCTGAAATCAATTTCGAGATGTAAGGAATGTTTTAATAGTCTGTAATTAGTTATCGATTGTTTGAGACACTTAAATACCGTCTGCAATGTATATTGATTGAATTCAATTTAAGTGAGTAGATATACACTCATGTCTTGTCCAGAATATGCCCTGTGGATGTCCATCGTAATATATAATAAATACCTGCAGATTATACCATTTTTTGTTTCTTTATGAGACTCTTTTTGTCTGGTGAAACGAGGAAGAAAAAATATAACATGTTATTATTTTACAAGGTGTTATAAGTATTACTTTAAGAAGTAATTGGGTAACTTGGATTGAATTCTTTTGATAACATATTTTTATAAAGTAGCAATAATTGTTCTGACGTATGTATATATTATATTGTTGAATAGTAATTTCAAAGTTAACTTTTACTTAATCATAGATATAACAACTAATTATTTTTGTTGTTTATATTCTTTATAATGTTGGTCATTTTCAATAACATTGACAAATCGATATATATATATATATATATATATATATAATGTATATCTGATGTTACTATGATAATTCCTAATTATGGTGTTTTTATAGAAAATGTTTGATTTCTGATTACATATATTTGTAAAATTATTATTCACAATTTCCTTAATTAGTAAACTAAACGTTTCGGCATCGCGATGTGGGTAGTAGCTATATTATGTGCCGCCCTTAAAAATGTTATACCTTTAAATAAATCATTTTTGCTTTTAGTTGTTTATTTTCGATTCTATTAATTAGAAATATTGTGTTACCTAATAAAGTGCAGTTTAGACTGAACTCCATTATTTTATTTATCTATTGCGGTACTCCTTAATTTACACATTGATGTTGTTCTGTGTATTTCTCGAGTAGGTCAATATTTCCCGGTAGATAAGTGAGTTTTGGAAATTCTCAAAACCTTATGCTTGATAGCCCCACGACTTGAGATGAATTGTACTTTAACTCCCCTCTTTTCCTTCTCCACTCTTCCCCCCCTCTCTCTCTCCTCCCTTTTATACATCATTCATTTTTATTAACCCACTAAGCTTACTACTATAACAGTATGCTACTATTGTTAATCGACGACTATGTACAATATATAATACTGTGTACGATGTAAATACTGCAACTCCTAAGTTATATTGGGATGTCATATTGGAACTCATACTTTTTGACATAAACCGAGAGTTCACAAATATTGTAGGATATTCGGGATCTGGAAAGCAGAAAAAGCCGGGCTGAATAAGAGAGAGAATCTTGTACATTTGAAGACGTATAGAAAACAAAGTTAAGCATTGTGAAAAAGCGGAGTTTTTAGCTGTAGCTCTTATTACTAAATTCTGAATCTATCGAGATGAAATTAATTTCTGCCTTTTTGACTCGGATCATTATTTCACTCGATACTGCATGACAAGGTGTAAACGTTTTCTTGATCTAGAATCAATACATAATTAGTTAATGTAAAGTGTCCCAATATTCGGGAGTATTTCTGCCTCCTGACTGCCTTTTTTTATTGATGAGAAAAGATTATAATGTGTTCTTGTTAGGTTTATATGAAGGGAAGATGTATAATATTTTATGATCATATATTATTCAACACTTATTTTTTTAGATATGGATATAAATTTGATGAAATATGAACTCTATATTGTATTATTTAAGTGTGAGTATATGCCTATGTGACAATGTAGGAGTTATGTCATTCAAATGTAGCTCACAACTATAATGGACGATATGGTTATGTTTTATGTCAATGTTTAGCCTAGGCTTATTTGTTTCATTTACTGATTTCCAAATAAAAATTCGTATTTGTGTTCCTGTTATTGGTAAATATTATGTGAATACTAAATAAATAATACATCTGCCGTAACTTGTATCTATATAATATTGTTTTGATTAAACACAGAGCGAAGATCAGTGTTGTATCGATTTTAGAATAAATATATAATGATTGACCTTGCCAATCTAGATCAATATGTGTATAATGTAGTCAATAGGTATGTATCAGTACATATGAGATTCAATTCTAGCTGACATAACTTATAACGTTTTAAAATTTGCTGTTTGTCTTTAGAATAATTTATTATTACCTTATGACGTTGTATTGATATAGTTATTGATTATTTTATAGTTTGAGAGAAAATTAATTCTAATTGTGTCTTAACTTACATAATATTATTTAGAATTTGAAAAAATTATTTTCTGTGACTAAATTGCAGACATTCATACATTATATGTATAAGATAATCTATGCATTTTAGGGTTATCCAAATAACTCCCGGAAAATTAAAATAGATTAAATAATAATATTATTTCAAATAAATCCTGGAAACGTTTCGTACATAGATATATAATTGTTTATCTATATTAATGAATATAATATAATATCTTATTATAATACAACTATTATATCTCTATGGTTTCGTATAAATCATATTTAATTTAATTTTCACTTCAAATAACTCCTGCTAATATATAGTACAAAGTACGGGTTAAATTGTAGTGAAACATGCTTACGACGGTCTATATAAAAATGACATTGGTGTTTTTCCTCATTTTATATTTCCTTTGATCAAAATTACCGTATATAGGTATTTAAATTACTCTATTTCAATAAGAGTCAGTCTCGCGTTCATGCTTTCTTCCGGCCCATTATCACCAGCTCTAATTGCGTTGAGTATTTAGCGTTTACTGCGAAATAAGTGGATTTTTTTCATTTAAAAAAAGGAATGGCTTCGACTTATATAGACGAGCAAAAGATATCTCGATTTTGTTGCTAATCCGTACTGGTGTACATTATATCCGACGCTTATCTCACTATCTCTGCATTTGTTTCTCCTTCTCTTTATCTTGTTTCTAGATCAGAGTTATTAATTACTTATCTGTTACGTTACTGTGTAGGCCTGCCTTCTCATATTGTGTTTTCCCGATAAACACAGTATTCAGAAAACATTCCACTGTTCACAACACTGCGCTTACGTTATCAACCCAATCAATATACGATTTGGGAATCAGCCTCATCCCGAGAGCAGCTTGTAGTTTTGTGGAGTTGTGCTCAGAAGCTTCCTTCCCAAAGTGAGACTCCAATTAGTGTCTTTAGTCTGCTTTTCTTTAATCTTTCTTACAGGTTGTAACGCAAACTCTCTCTCTATCTCTCTCTCTCGCTGAATGTGTTCATTAACATTGTGTATTTATAGGTAGTTACGTCATTGTAAATTATGTTGTAAATCAAGTTGTCAGGCGAAATGCATTTCTTCGAGGTGTAGTCAAATGTAAAATAATAAAATCCAATGTTTAAGTTGAACAACATAGTTATTCCTGGCGCCAATTATTGTTACACAATATATTATGATGATTTTATTCACTGGTGGTACGAGTTATGATTAGTATATGTTTACTCATATAATGCAGGAAGTAAGATATAAGATATTGTATAATGTGGTACACCTTTGGAGTTATATTGAATGATATATGTTATTTTTAAATTATTTTAACTATAGCCTGGCTAATTTCTAAATGGTCGATATTAAAATACCTATTTATATATATTTAATGTTTAATTTTTTTTAAACCATACAACATAAATCAATTAAAATCAATACTGTTATAATAGTCTTTTTCTACAATCAATTTTGAATTTGATTAAAATGCAAACCTTCTAAGTTAAGTATACTTATATTTGAAGTTTACTTTTTTTAAACCATACAACATAAATCAATTAAAATCATTACTGTTGTATTCTAATTACATTCATTAATTAATTCATTCATCTCTTGAACGGGGCGAGCCATGCTTATACTATGTCATGATATACTTTCTCCTAAATAATATAATTATTAAACCATATATTATTAAATATTGTGACACAACAACTAACTCTGAAATATTATTACACATTGTGGTATTCATTAAGACAGTGAACTATACTACAACACACACACACACGCAATACACCGAAATCAAATACTTTCATTCATTCATTCATTCATTCGTTCAATAATTCACTCATTACATTCTATTTTTGATAAAAACAATCGCGCATTTATTCGAAGATATAGAAATAAAAAGTTTAAAAAACACAACATAAAATGCCGAAACATTTTGTAACAGTGAACGGAAAGAATACCTCTATATTTCTAATCTGAAAACTCTGCAGACAACGCGCTTAAATAAATAAATCCTTCAAAAAAGCGAAAGTGAAATCGGTAGGAAATAACTGCGGTTATATTTATTGATTCTGTTAGATTTATATGTTAGCATCATACTCTACCACGCCTTTGTGTTGTTTTCTATTAATAATTATTAGTAAGCATAAATAAGTGTGCCTGTGATACGTTGTCATGATATTGTCATAAAGCATATTGATTTTTTAATCTTTCACTGCTTTATTTTAAAGAATAAGTTATGTGGGCAATATTTCGCCTATCTGAATATTTTGTATTTTATGTCATTGTTAAAATCAAACCCTACACATTTTTAATTTTACCATATTAATTTAGTTGTTTGTTTAAAAACATATACATTTGTAAAAAAAAATCGTCCCTAATTTATACATTAGTATACGAATTTAATTTACTATTTGATTTTGTAGGAGTCATTTATTATTTATATATATGTATACTGGTATATAACATATTTACAAAATACTACAACATTGTATATATTGATATTGCATTATCGTTTAATATGTTTTTGTTGAGAGTTAGTGTTGACATTTATTTAAATTGTAAATTTTATATATCAATGACACAACATGTAATCTATAAGTTTAAATCAGATCATGTGCTGTCCCATCACCCATCATCGCCCTCATTAATCATCTTAAGTATCCTGTTTATCAATTATACACCAGTCCGTCTCCTTTTCACTCGGATTTAATCTCCTGTTTTTCGGAGTATACTTATACTGTTATGCTAAAGTCAATTAGTTAAATGTATTCTTGCAAGTTTGGTCGCAACGCAAATGAAGCGTCATTTAAACATAATGACAGATGTAAACGTGGGTCTTATTGCCTACAATTTATTTATCCTCTTCTTGCTCCTTCACCAGTACCAGCACCTGTAACTCATTATTTTGTAATTAAATAAAATTCCACTGACGGACAAGCCAAATAAAATTGTGTAATTAAATTATATATTTGTAAACAATCTGGAGCGCTTTCTCCTATAATAAGGCTTTGTCAACAGAAAATAATATTATAAAAGCAGTAAATTGATTTTAACAATAATAAATTTCTTAATAAAACATTCAAAAAATATATAACTATGAATGAATGAACGAGGTTCCTTAATCGTGACGATCGTTGGATCCATTTGTGAAGCGCAAAACGGCGAGTTTAATTTTTCTTCTCCATATAGTTGGCGGTTTTCGGCCCATCTAGCGGCTTGCCAGATGTGCTTGCCAGACGTGAGTTGTGCCTGTCCATGTCAGGATATCGTCGATCTATCTGGCTGGAGGACGACCACGTTTTCGAGGACTTGGCACCATTCCAAGCATTATGTTCTTTTCCAGGGATTCGTGA
>JAUZND010004224.1:0-11815 GCA_034780555.1 Coelogynopora nodosa
CAGGTACCCTAGTCTCCCTACTGATGACTGGAATGCAAGTAGTACTTATTAAAAACCCAAACAAATCGTCAAAAAAATCAATTTGAATAGTAAAACGCCAGTATTCATTACAAATGATTATTACTCCAAAGTCATGCGTGTCTACTTTCACAATATCGTAGTGAACATACAAATTCATTCCTAGGTTCAATTAACGTGCAATAAACCACCGAGTCACCATCCTGGATCACTCTTCACTAAAGAACACTATTTCGGTCAGGCACCCTTCAGCAGTGAAGGATCCTATTTCATCCCTCTGTATCAGCCAGCCAGGCAGTATAGACCTATTGGAGCCGGTTTTCTTTGTACCACGCACCTCTCACTCATCTGTCAGGATCACCCATAGGCGCACTTTACCACTGTTCGACGTAGGCCTACACTGCCATGTACCCACCCCTGAAACCAATATATACATACAATATATTATTATTTATTTATAATTCAATCAAACGTCAACGAATTCACCACCACTAGACATGCCAGAAATAACCGTTCTAATAGTAGAGAAATCGGATTGCAACCTTTGAGTGTGAATGTGACCTTTTACTTTACACTTAAAATTTCTATGTTTGCGTCATCCATTTAATGTTGTGCTCCAACTATATAGCAATTGTTTGTAAATCGATAGATTATTATAAGTATAGAGATGAAGCAGACGGGGTGTTTGACTTGGTTGGAAGTATTGTCTGCGACCTTTCACATTACTAGGCAGACTTTAATTGCTTTCAAGATCTAAGGTTTCAAAGAAACAGATTGCGCGTATATCATTCATGAAACGTGTTTAAATGGAAATCGTCGCTGTATTGTATAGTGATTTGGTATTGGATGACTTTCGGATGACTTTTTGATGTTATTTATTGAAATCTATTTTTAGAGTTTTGTTTGAACACCCGCATGCATAAACTAGTTATACAATCTGGGAGTTCGTTTACCGAGCAATTCATAGGGTTAAATATGTTTTCCTAAATATAGTTATAGAGTTTCTCATGACAAAAAACAACTTTTAAGAACGTTTTTTGTGGGTGATTTAGAAAATATTTCATTGTTTAAAGTTTATAAAAAGTACGCTTATTGATTATAGCCAATTTAAATTTTCTAATTCTTCACATTATTAGAATACAATATATGAAATATTGTAATATATTGCTAAACTGTATATATTACCTTCATATCTTATGAACATATATTAATAAACTATGCGTATTTTAAATAGGTTTTATAGAGAATATAAAAATTATTGATATTATCGCAAATTTACGTTAATTTACGAATTTATAAATAAAATATGAGATTGGGTCATTTTATTTTAAATCGTAATACGTTATTAACGAGTATTATAATTTTTTAATTATAATTTTTTATGAGTTACACATAGCGCTATAATTATTCAAAATATTATTAAAACAAAAATTAATATAAAACAAATCAACATTACTGATTGTAATACCAATTCCACTCTAAATTACACGACAAAATGTGTTTTTTGAACGATTGAATGAACAGTTGAACGGGTGGGATCATCATATAAAAACAGGCGGCTAGATTCGTTCCAACTTGAAAAAAACGCGCGGCATAGGTACCAAAATAAAGCTAAGAAACAGTGTAATCAAAAGAGTGGTCACGCGCGTTGTTTCAAACGGGGAAGAATTTAGCCGCCCGATTTTATCCAGATACCCCTTCCTAATTGTTAGCACTGAACTTCTTAGCTTTATTTCGGTAACTATGTCGGGCGTTTTTCAGGTGGGAAAGTATCTAGCCCGTAAAAGTTCTACTCGTACTTTATTTACATTATTAAAACACTATGACTACTATTTTTATTTACCCGACAGATTGTACAGAATAAATTGCATATTGATAATTGTTGTAAAATTAATGTTTTAAAAAAAATTAACTTTTTTTATTGTCTAAACTGGTTGACTGGCCTTGTTATTGTGTTTATATCTATCAAACATTTTATACCCTGTAACTGTACTGAAATGATAATCGAGTACATTGTATGCACAATGTTATAAATAACCAGTTAAAACCAGTGTGGGAGAGGTAGCCCAGTCGGTTAAGGCGCTGGTGATTTTGTGTGAAGGTGGCGGGTTCGAATCCCAGCAGTGTACCTTATCTCTCCCTGGCAGACTGCTGTGTCCGTCGAGTGTGCCACCTTTGATTGGTTCGTGTTGCATGAAAAAATAATCCTCTTTGTGCGTATGTCACATTGAAAATATAGCATATAAAAAATATTAATAAAAAAACAAAAACATGATATCGTTATCATCGTTATCATTTTTAAATAATTAAAGAAAAAAGAGTATTACTAAGGATGCCCAAAGTATACCTATTTAAAAATGTTATAATTATATTTTATAACAAGTGTCTAAAACAAGCATATAAAATAGTTGAAGCTTTTATAAATTAAAAAAATGTATAACTTTTATACTGTCAATAATCTAAAAATTAAACTACTTGATGTACTTTCCATATGTTTGATATGTTTTATAATACAACAGTATGGGATATGAAAAACTCTATTGTTTTCTAATAATATGAAGTTGTATTTTCATGTGCGTTCCTTGTGTTTAAAATTATACGTAAATGCTAATTATTCGGCCTACTGCGCATTATTCAAAGGGTTCATGTATTTTGTTTAATTATAGAGTAAAGATCAATATAAAAATAACACTAACTTGATTAATGAGAACGATTTTGTTAATATATCTCCACATAAAAGGATTATTTTTCAAAATGAAAAGATGTTCAATGTAGACCCTAATCCAGTTAACCGGCGAGGTTATTCATTTGCTTTCTTTTTCAAATTGGACATTTGCGAAACATTCGTTGTATGTTATCGACCGTCTGATGAGAAAAGAGGGGGAAAAATTTGCAAGCAGTTTTATTCAAGGATTATGAGTAAGTCATTGTGTTAATATCTGCTTTCTTATATTTGTTTGCATTTATTCAAATATTGGAATAATAACTCGACGAGGCACTGTGTACGCTATGCGTTTGTGAAAAGTAAAATGGTGCTATCACGCGATGTATGACGCCCATCCAATTAGAATGTAGTTATAGCCAACCAATGAGATTCTAGAAGTGAAACAAAAGTTTAATAAAAGCTATAGTAAAAGTTTAAATTTTAATTCCTTTGTTTTATAAAACCATTGAAATATTGTAGCTTGTAATATACATTTTTTGAAAGATAACAAATTCTCTTTCTCATGCAATAAGATTATAAAAATATAAAATTTTCAGTATCCGGTTAAATTGAGTGCAAATCACTTATCTTTATGTTTATCATATATACAGTAAGTACGGAAACATTTTCTTTCAGTCATTATTTATAAATTATTAATAAATGTTGAACAATTCTTAATTTACTTTCCATCTCTCTCTAAATTCTACCTGTAGGCCAAATTAGGTATTTTAATCTGTAATAGCTCAGGGGCCGTAGAGCCATATTCTTAGTGGGTGTGTCAAATTTACATTAAATTTCCAAATTTAAATCAAAAATTCATAAATGATTTATACTTTTTTTTTCAATTTTTTGTAAAAAGTGAGTGATAAAACTTTACAATTTACATTGTATATTGTATATAAGCAAAAGTAAGCTTTATGTAATTGTGCCTTGTGCACTATTTTCACAATTACAGAAATTTCTCATTAAGAAATTTACGAAATGCTCATACAAAACAATTCCGACTAATTTAGGCAAAATTTCCTAAAAATCAACTAATTGAGGCAAAATTTCCTAAAAATCACTAATTGAGGTAAAGTTTCCTAAAAATCTCCTCTCCCTCTACTTAGCTGGGTGGCCTGTAGTTTCCGAGATATTACAGAAATTTAAAAAATCAGTTTTACATGGAAAATGCCTATACCTCCCTCTCTTCTCCATTCTAAAGCTTTTGTCTATCAAAACCGGAAATTAAGTTTTAACGCTAGTGATATATTTAAATTAACTGCATTTAATTAACATTAAATAAATCTTTAGAAATATTACATCATTCTAAGAGATCATTCATGATATCATATTAAATGTATCTTCAGCCGAAGAATTGGAACACTAGTTTCATTGTGATTGCCTGGAAAACAATTTACATTTATTAAAAAAAAAATGTGTTGCTAAAAAACTCATGCTATATGTTTAGTTATATCTTATATACGAACAGGATCATATTACACTCTACAAGACATAACTTTAAATTTTTGCAATAGAAAACTTTAGGTTCATTTAGTTAAATTTAAAGATGTGAGATTTAAAATGTTGGCGTGTACTCATATCTGCGCATGTCTAAATGCAATTTAATTTACCTTTTCTGGAACTCTCAGTGTTGGATGAGACTCCTGTCATTGTCTATTTTTATCCGGAAATGGATCAACTTGTTGTCCAATGGAATAAGAAGAGAGACTATTGCCTCACCAATTACAAGGTCTTTATCACAGATGCATTTACAGGAGTAATCTCGACGGGGTCTACTAAAAAATGTAAGTAGAACTTTTAGGAATATTATATTCCTAAGATAGCACTGTGTATATTTAAATATATTTTATTGAACAATATTTAACATAATTGTTCACATATTTTTTTGATCAAATCTAATATGCGATTCATTAACTATTTTAACATTCACTATCTATCTTCCTATACATTGTAAACAACTTTTTAAATATTGGTATTTACCATTAATTTTTCCTTTCTATATATTTCATCTCCAAATTCAATCATTCAAAAATATATTTTAATTTTATTTTTTAATATTCTTGTTTTGATAATACTATTTTTCCCAAATTTAATTTTAACTGGCCTTCTCCCGTTCACGCCTAATTTGAAACAATCAAAACATCTTCGGGTCTATCACCACTCTTCCGAGACAAACCTATTTGGTCAACACTGGCGCCGATGGCACTGTCATTCCAACGTTTGACTGGGACTGGAGTTGTTTCACCGCAAAGGCAACACGACAATATTTTTACATTAACGAAAAAACCCAGCCCGTACGACTCGTCATCAGAAAGCTACATTGGACTTTCATTGTAGCTGACGTCACGCAACCCAGTCTCGGGGCCGATTTCCTCGCCCGCTACTCGTCGTTATCACAGCCTAATCGACCCAAAGACTTACGTGTGCATGGGTGTCATCGCCGCATTTTGTATAGTCCTGATTCCAATGTAGTCCGCCCTCTCACCCAAACACAGCGTCTAGCACTTCATAGAGACGATCGGGCCGCCAGTTTTCACCAAAGCATGCTGTTTCTCTTCCGAAAAATTTGCCACAGCCAAAAAAGACTTAGAAAAAATGGATAAGCTGGGTCCTTTGTCCTCACATCTTTCCACTGCATCCCGCATCTGAACGCAGTGGACGCGGTGAGCAAACTGTCGCTGCCTCAACGCGGCTTCAACGATGACCGGTACTCCATACCTCAACTTATAGACTTTTCCCTCCAACCAACGTGAACTTCCTCCAACCTCCCAGATAGCCTCTGATTGATGCTTGATAGCCCGCGCCCTGGTTGATCAAGTCGATTCAGTAATTTTTGAAGATTCTGAACCGCTACCACCGTTTCCTCTCACATTTTGCCGGCATCCTCGTGCCACACCACAGGGCTCTGGCAGGAAAGAAGAAGCGCATGGTGTTTGAAGGGACGACTGAGGTAGAAGTTGCCCTCGCCGCCGCTAAGGACCCCTCTCTGACGCTGCACTCCTGGTCTATCCTATCCTATCCTATTAAAATACATGTCTGTTCAATATAACAATATATTTTTGTATACAAACAAAATGAATAAATCATAAAAACTTAAAGAAATACAAATTGAGTCGTATATAATATGTGTGACAATTATATAATAAAATAATGGTTTTGTGAAAACCTGCCCATACGTGAATGGCAGCTTGGTCATCTAACAAATGGTGTGAAAATGTACTTTGTTTTTTTATCAAAATAGATATAGTATTATGTGAATACAATTTAATATATAATAAACGTAATTATAATGTTAAAAATAAAAATAGATTGTTCATTATTTCAGATAAGTTTGATAGGTTTACCACTAATTATAAAAAAGATGAAAATGATGGAATTATTGTCGACGCCTGTGGAACTAAAATCGAGATTAGAGACGTTTCAAAAAATTTTACCATTTTTATTGAATTCAGTGAAATTTATCAAAAATGGACTCATTTTATTGCATTAAGCAGTTTCCATAAAAGTGGTTCATGTGGCAAAATCTATACATTTTATCGCGAAAAGAATAAGGAGAACTTGGAAAACGAATGGGTAAGAATTCTATATTTCTAAACATTAAAGAAAATGTGGCAATATACATGATTGAATTATTTTAACGTAATCACTCAAATCTGTTCAGCAATAAAACATAAATTTGGTGAAATATTTGTCTATATAGAAAATAGTATAGCAAAGAAAACAAATACAAAGTGAGAAACCAATTTTTAATACTGAAATAATGTTATGGATGTATTCTTATATTTGTTCTGCAGAAGCAGTTACACTGCCGACTTATAATTAATGGGGATGAAACGGGAAGGGGGGGGATTGTCGTGTATTCGCAGATGTGGGTACAGGATGTAATAATCTTTTCCATAATTATTTGGACTGACTTTTGATGAAAAAATTGAAGTCTGTCTCTCTCTGTATCTCTACCTCCAGATAGCTTGAAAATTCCAAATTAAGAAACCTTTGTCAGCAATTGAAATTTGTATAATTATTTCATCATCTCTGCAATTGAACATATTGTGTAATTTATCACAGCTGCAGTCTATGAATATTTTATTATAGCAGATGACACAATTCAGGAAAAGATAACTATCACAGCATGGATAATATCAGGAAATGGTTTCCAAGATTGTCAGGAGAGATTTCGAAGGGATTTTAATGAAGAACCACCTTCAATATCCACTGTTTATTATTGGAAGGACAAACTGCTAGGAACAGGCTCATGAAGTGAAGATAGGCTGCTGCACACCGGCATCTTGCACACTTTCAGCATCTGGTTATGAACACCGACGAAGAGTTTTAACTTCAGTAAACAATGATTCGATGACATCTACTCGTCGCCGCAGTGATGCTTTAAATATATCACAAAGTTCAGTGTGTCGTATTCTTAAAAAAGAGAAGGGGTACCCATATAAGCCTCATTATTCCCAATATCTTATGGATGCAGATGATGACAGGAGGGTTGAGCTTTGTGAAACTATGACAACTACATTTTACCGTGACCAAACTTATTTACGGAACTTGCATTTACTGACGAGAGTGTGAAGATACCGTAAATAAACACAATGTTCATTTTTGTGCCAAAAAAAGATTTTATAACCCTGGCAAAAGCCTGACTCTTACTGTTTGTGTTTGCACTCATTATTATGGCTTAATTGATTTTGACATATCCAGGGAAACTATGAATGGTGAAACATATTCTGAAGTATGAAATGGGAAAAGTGTACCATACTTTCAAAAGCGATCACAAATCATGATTTATCAGCAAGATGGTGCATCATGTCATTATTTTATTCAAGCAATGCAAATTCTTGATAAGAAATTAGACGCGGGGATGCCATTGAATGGCCTGCTCCTTGCGATTATTTATTCTGGTCTCATATTCGTGCTAAAGTTTTTGATTCACCAAACATAATTTTCCTTCCTTAAATTCTCCAGGGGGAGCGCATAACCTAAGAAATGAATAGAATACCCATTGATATATGTATCGCAAATCTTTTCGAGATTTTCCAAAACATCTTCCTCTGTGCATAGACGTAATGGAGGTCTTTTTGAGTGAATATTCTATGTAGACTACAGATTCAGACATAGTTATGAACATTTGCTAATTTATTTTATTTAGTTATTTTTATGGTATTATTTGTTTATATTGTTAATAAATGGTATATTTGTATAATTATGTTCTGTTAATAAATGGTATGGAATTATGTTCTATTAATCAATTGTATGTGTTAAAAAATGTTGCATAAAAATACCATTATTTCAAATATGACACCACTGTTTTATTCTAAGATTGAATATTTGTTTCTTGAATGACAAAAATATTGAATATATACAAAGTTTATAGATTTAAAACATAAGTAATTCATACTTAAACATCTTAGGATACAATAAACATGATGACAAGTTTCCACATATTTGCAATGCAACTAATTGAAGTGATCTCCAGTATACTGAATGTTCCACATATTGTTTTCATATTTTTGTAATCAAGTTAAACTTTTACAAATTATTTCGATCGCGTGGTATTTAATGACTTTTTATGGGTTATTCCCGAAAGGAATTTAGTGCGCCTACACAATTCCGGCAGTCAATTTTCTGTGCCTAGAAAATGGACAGCTATATATTGTGGCACAAACAAATGCATAGGTCCATGTATATAATATATTATAACATTATCAGTATTTTTAAACAATAAAATGAAGTATATATTTATAGGAATATAATATAATCGCATTATTACTCACTACTAATTTAAAGGCTCAGGCAGCATTTTCAGTTTGATTGGAGAAAGTGGACGGGAGTTTGAGAACGGTGTGGCCGTCGATGTGTAGCATTGGGTGATTGTTATAGACCGGCGTTATCGCATATTTTATTTATAAAAAAATATCGTCGGTTAGAAACACACATATACTTCTTTCAAAAAGCAGACAATATATTTGTTGTCATTGGCCCGTCTATTATCATATGGCGAGGGGAATTCGTGGCGACACATATCGCAAGAACGACAGTGAAGTTATAAAATGTTTGACCACCCTTTTTGAAACTACGATTAAATTAGTTACTTATTTGCCGTAACGTTGTTTGAGCATTGATATGGATAATTTTTATAGTTGTCTCTCTGACCTCATCCGTGACTGGTATTCTCCTCCCCATTTGACCTATAGTTTGATTATGGATAATGATTTCTACCTTGCGTTAAAAATAAAAAGGATCAAACTGGCTGTGTACTTAAATGAATCTTAGTTGATTTTACAAGGAGCATAACTGTTTCATAACAAAGAACAAGTCATACTCGGTTTACTATCGAAGTGCGTTGTTAAGGACCATGAGGCATTTAGAAAAATTAAGTGACTTGATTAAGATACACACGCCGCGGCAGCTATTTAAAAAGGGTGCTCTTGTTCCGTAAAATTAAAATAACATAGAACAATGAAATTTATTGAAAAACAGCAGTGCCTTTTTTAGGTGGACTAAATGGACTAAGGGTATTGTGCGTTAGGGCACGAAACGTATTGCTGGAATTAGCAATAGTTGATTAGCAAAAGTTATAGTGAATGGAGTAGTATAGGAGGGGTCGATTCTGGCACACCGCTTGACATTTGAACCCCCTTCCCCTCCTATCCCCTTTTTGGTTATAGTGGTTAGATAAAATGACGAAACAGCAGGTCGATTTGGGGGAACAGCACTAGATTGTCGGAGTTGATTAATCCACTTTTCCCTTACTGTTTCATCCACTGTTAGTGGCGCATGCGTTGAACTTGGCGCACACACATATTTTTACTTATCATGCATTGTTAATAAAATCAAGAAGGAGCGCATTGTCCCATAACCGTTTTTGCGCTTTATTAGCGCATCTCTGTAAAAATACTTAGAAATTCTCACGGCATATGTTGTATCCATGTCCTCGTTTGGATTCACAAAGTCGCATAACTACATCTTCGTCAAGACACCTACAACATCATTCTCTTCTCAATTTCGGTTAGCTATGTTAGTGCTTATTATGAAATTCTTTTTAATAGCCATAACATAATTCTGTTTTATACCAGTCTTAAATTCTTCACGTTGTAATTGAAGTTTGTTTTATACCTACTCAAACATATAAAGCATTGAATACAACGCTAAGATTAAAACATACATTTAATTTGAGTAAGGTAGATTTTAGAAAACAATACTTAATTGTGTCAGATTGGACACCATGGTAATTGATGTGTTAAATTAAAATAATAAAAATGCAAATTTGAAACTTTGGTAACTATTCATTTTCGTTTAAATTGTTTTTACGGAGTGAACAAATGCAATTTGCAGATTTTAATTTATTTCAGATATGTTCGTGTACACATAAATGTTTTCAAACAATCAAGCAGATTAAAATGACCAAAAAATTTTTTTTAAATGTGAATGTCCCCAAAAACAATTCAGATGACAATACATACTATAACCTCATTCTTTTTCCAGCAGGTGAGTAAAGTATTTATGTCATGAAATGTACAATTATTTTTTATTCTAGTTTATTACAAATATGTGTATCACATAATATTACGATGTCCCCTCTCATTCATGGCTTTTTATTTAGTAAAACCGAAAAAATTCATGCAAGTGCTACAATGTCCGGAGGCTACGCTCATGTTTCTGGTTGATGGGCACAAGCTATGCATTTCCAAGTGTTCTCTCTGTCAATATCTCAAGTACTGGCAGACAAAGACGAGTAAATCAATTCCTTGCCCCTCGGATGATACGGAAGGTATCGGTAATAGTTAATACGTTTATTATATACAGTAAAATATATATTGCAGCTTTAAAAGAAAGTGAGGTCGATGTATGCGTGTTACACACCATGATATATTTAGGGTTAGTTCTTTGTTAATATATTCAGGTAAGTTCGCGTAACAAATCATATAAGTTATAACCACACACAATTGAGTAAATATGCATGGAACACTCTGAAATCTATTTATTGTATGTATATTATCAGCTGAATATTCTAAAAATGTTATAGTTATATAAACGCTATTTTACTTTATTTAACTAATTATTTTAATCTGTAATGTAATATTGTTTCCTTTGACACGTGTTTTTATGTATGATTGGTTCTGTTCATTTAGTTATGTTTTTGCATATTGGATTTAGTAGACTGTTTTATCGGCGATCTTATCACTTCAGGTGTTATTTAGCAGTATGTCTTTGTTTCCAAAACATATTTTTAATATATGTTTGTTATTTCCTGGAAATACATCAACTTGTTTTACCATTCTTGACTTTGGTTCAGAATATTAAATTTACACATTTTAATTGATACAGTATCTTCATTTCCTTAATTCATTATTTCCTTATTTTGTTACTACTGTACATGTAGCAGTCAGTTTTAGAAATTAATACTTATTTATTGTTATTTATAATTTGATATTTATAATAACCCCTTGAAAAACATCTGGTTACTCGTCTGTAATCACTTTTATATATTTTTTCTATCGATCATTTATTTAAAATTTTTATTTGTTTTGTGGCGATGTTGAGAAATGTAATTGTGTCATTTACCATTATTATTGTGTTTCAACATAATACAACATTTTATAGTTGAAGTGTTAATAAACTTTTATTATACGGAAACATTATATTGCGCAATAAAACCAGTCAATAAGTTTATTTCTTATTTTATTATACCGATTATACATATTTATACTATGTTTTAGCTAAAAAGTTAGTGCACTCAATACCTACGTTGTATTTTGTTTACGTTTTGATTTGTGGATTTTTAAGCAATGAGTTTTCACGTTGACGACGCAAAGCATTACGAAGTTTCTGTTCAGGCAATGGGAAGGTTTCCTGGTCAAGAGTCAGAAAAGGCAACAAAGCCAACTAGTTGCCAGTGTATTTGTGATAAAGGCAAGATAAACAAAGTTACCTACCTACCATTTAATTGAAAATATCCTACTTTATATATACATCATTATAATTGTTAGAAAAAATCATAACAAAATAGTAGTTTTTAATAAGATATAGTTTCCCTTGAGTAGCATAATGTATATAAGTAAAATAGAAAAACAAAGCCTTGCTACT
>JAUZND010004225.1:0-11815 GCA_034780555.1 Coelogynopora nodosa
GGCATTAGGATTTGATTTCAGAACACTGTCACCTAAGCTGGCCCCTGCATATATGAAAAGCTGTGAGGGTGCTGATGTGTCATCAATACCAGTGGTCGATTTTATAAAGAAAATATATCAGTAGTCAGAAGTTCAGTAGTCAATTACTCAGAAGTCAGTAGTCAGTAGTAGTACGATTTTATAAAGAAAAATAAGACTCAGTAGTACTTTTATCTAGGAAGGAATTCCCATTAGAAAACAGCCAATAGAAATGCATCACGCACACAGTCTAGACACATTAGACACAATCTAATATCAGAATATCGTGTCTCTGTTTTCTGTAAGATTGTATCATCACTCTCCACAAGTTCCTCGCCATCAACCCAAAAGGTGGCCAGTTGATAGGATAAGCACGCCGGATCCTCTACGGCAATATGGGGGTCTGAGGGGCAGTCATTCTGGAAATAAATTATTTATAATATAATGACTTTACACAAAAATAATGAAGGAATGAATGTAGAAATCTTAAGTAATAATAAAATGAATAATATTTTAGTATATATATATTCTATAGTGTACTCCAAATATATTGACAATAATATTTCAGATATAGTAAACTTTGCATATACAAAAATTGATTGAGTGGTATCATTTAACTCAAATGTCGAACATAGATTAACCTCACCGATATAGTCGAAAAATAGGTTCAACCCTCTACAATAACTACAATTCAACAATCTGGTACTATTCTATAGTTATTTGTTATGATAATATCCCCACTATTTAACAATTATACATTACAAAAATTCTACTTTTAGTTACCTCTGTTGGCAACAGAATTCGCAAAATTTTCTCTTTCTGAGAGGCAAATAGAGCGCAAATTGCAGCTTGGCACTTTATGTCTGAAAAGCAAGAGAAAAATGTCGAGTAATACAAAATTTATTTATAAATACATTTTTTATTTTTCTAACGACAACTGGTCATACTGTACATAAATATCATGTACTAATTCAGGTAATATTTGAAAGAGCTTGAATAATAATGAGCAGAGTTTACTTAAAAAAGTTATATGCTCTCAATTTAAAATAAATTAATCCTTTCAGTTTATTAAGTTGAATAAAAGAAAACATTGTAGCCAATGAGAAACATTTATCTGTAACCAATTCATTATTTAACATAACAAACATTTTCTAAAAGATCAAAAACAGTATCAGAAACATATATATTTTTGTAAACGGTTTAGGTAATTAGCTTTTGCTAATCAATTTTTGTGATTATCAAATTGCTAAACATTTTGTAATCACTTAATAATAAAATTTATGCACAATGAAGTAACTCCTATGAAAACCTGCTAAAATCCTCACACGCACTTCAACCTATACTCTATAAAGCCGCAAAAATTCCAGTAGATGACAACATATATAATTGGTTGGTAAGCTACTTCAAAGATCATCAACACGCCACAAAATTCAATAACATCTTGTCAAACTGTCAACAACAACAGATAGAAAAAACTTCATACCGAGAGTGGTCTTGGAGTATATAGCACCTAAAGCATGATAATATTAGCAGAATACTATTACCAAAAAAATTTCAATTAAGACCTTTGATCACACTTTTGTACTTATTTTGTCATTTTTTACTTATAACTTTTAGAGCATAATTGTTTCTCCTGCATTTTGTACTTCATAATATTATGTATTATCCTTTATTTCAATTTATTCGCCCATGTTTTATCCCACTCGACAACTGCGGTCTGTCAGTTTGAGAATATTATTTTAATCACAAGCACCTCAAGCAGCTTATAGACTAACACACTAATTATAGTATTCCGTCTACTTTATAGTTTTTCGAGAATGTACAATATAATTTTCATACTTAGAGTTGTGATGTTCCGGTGCTGATTTCGCAATTGCCTGTAGGTAGACATTAGTTTCTTTCTTTGGAAGAAAATGATCAATGAGTTTATCACCGACAATTGCCATCCTATTGTACAGAACTTCCTCCACGTCCTCAACACCAACAATTCGACTGAATTCTTTAAGAAACTGCCGCAATGAAATATGTAAGATATATAGGTTATAATCTGGTTAACATTCAATATCAGTTCCCAAAAATGCAAATCATTGTTGGATATATATATACGTAGTATCCATGTTTATAATAAAAAAAGAGTGAGATATGTTAGAACATTCAGTGCCGATATAATGTACCAGAACTATCTCTGACAAAAAATATGGACATTCATTGACCAATCCAAGTACAATATAGTGACTGAAATGTATTTAGAATATTGAATTACATTAAAAGCTGTACATTTAATTTTTGTAACTGTAAACTGTAAAAAAAAAGTAGAAAATACTGATAAATCCAAATTTTTCAAACAGCCAGTAATGTATGTCAATTCTGTACACAAATCGAATATTTCAGAATGGTAGGTATAAACTGTTTCGTGCGTAATAATTAAAATGATAGAGGGCCGTATACAACGGTGAAGATCTTGTATAACGATTAAAATATTTTGAAATTGTGTACTCAATTTTAATATATATCTAGAAGCACTGTAAAAAATATGAAAATGCAGCTACACTAATTCAATATCTTCTAGTATTAAATATTGTATTAAAAGGTTATAATATTTCCTTTGTTTAATAAATAATCGTTTCTAAACAATCAAGTTTCATGAAGATACGAACTTTTGTTTTAAGATTATTTAAAAAAAAAATTATATAGGAAATTATAGCACTTATTCAAATTAAAATATAATATCTTAATCATGCATGCTTACATCTATTTCATTACGGAGAAAGGGATGTTTTTGTAACATTTCTCTTGAGCTCCCAGTCTGCAGTATAAATTTTCGCCGATCGGAAAATGTGAGTTCAATAGACATGGTTAGCTTGTCCCTGTTTTTCTCATGTAATAACTGCTTGTGGTGGTACTCCTGAGAGACATCGTCCTCGCTGGCGAGCCGTGGGGGTTCATATCCCACCAAAACAGAATTGTTCGGTTTCAGCTAAAACATAAATATTTCATAATAATTAAATACTACAAATCCATAAATTAATGTAAACATTACAAAATTTGATTGCTTTGAATAACATAATTATGTATCAAATTATATTACGATGTTTCTCATTTCGAGATGGATACACGAAACAGATATGCCTAAAGACTGTACAGTAGATATGATAGTACTAGTATCATAGGGATCGTTTAATCAAGAGATAATTAAATAATTGGGCATATATTTTAATACGGATTTATAGACATAATTCCGGATAATAGACAAAATTGACTACACAATATAATTACTAATTAAATCGTTATGGCCTCTGAACACTTCAGTTAAATTAATAAGAATCTTAAAATACGAATAATTAGTGATTCAATATTTTAATAAAGCACCTCACTTTTTTTAGCGTACTAGCCATTTGCGGTTGAGTTGCTTTACACTTAGAATTAGAATCCGCACGACGCCGAGTGTTGCGGAATTTCACACTGAGAGCTGTGCACCAGTAATCCTGTTTAAATAAATAATTTGATATGCACTTAACTAGTATTATTCATTAGTCATGAGAAGACAGAAAGTACTATTTACACTATATAAAGAAATTATGTATTCTTCTTCCGTTCAGAATAGACATATATTTTTTTATAAAATTATTATGAATTATTCAATATAATATATAAATAGTGAATATGTTTAAAATAACTTTCTAAGAAGGGGGACAATTAAATCCGGTAAATGGATTTACTAATGATTCGAGTTTGGTTAACGATTAACAATTTGGTTACAAAACTATTCAGGAAAATATTCTAAAGAAAGCTAACTACCAGAAAAATCGATACACATATCTTAATTGTACCTTAGAATCAACTCCTGGACCAGTTTTTGCAAACAAAGGAAACTGACTTAGAAGGCTGAACACAACCTGTGAATACTGGCTGTGTGTGGGATAGCTGCAATAAAATCTACAATTTTGACATAAAAATAGGTTACCATATACATTTGTATTATTATATAAATAATATAAAACATATTCTCTAATAGCCGATAAAAACAGTTGAAAAATCGATATACATTAACTTTAAAAGTGTACTGAAACTTACTGAGTGTCTTTGTGACCTGATCATATATATTATCCAAAATATGCGCCTTACTATGGCGACTGATGGATATTAGGCTGAAATTTGCAGTAATTATTCCTGACCGCACCCTGGTCTGAATAATTAAAAAATTCAATTTGAATGAAAATGGAAACGGAGGCCTGCAACATAATCATCAATAGAAAACCTTAAAAATCAAATATCATAGCAAAAAAAATAAAGAACATATATCAGTAAGTTATTGTGGGCATTATTAAGTTTCATAATTAATATAATAAAAAATGAATAAGTCCAATAGTTAAACATTATAAATGTATGGACTCATATTTCAAAAATGTGAAAAAATATGAAAGTTATCAATCTTAAAAATCAATAGGTAATATAGATAAGTAGGTCTATAACTGGTTATACCAATTCTGTTTATAATTGGATACATATATTTGAGTATAAACTATGCTTTTCGTCATCATTTATAGATGAATATTATAAATATATGCATTTTAAAAAGACACATAGATTATATAATATAATATGAATAATAGATTATGTAAATTAAATAATTAATTGTTAAATGACCTTGGCTTAACCTGGCCAATCATGTTAAATAACTAATGTAATTAATAATAATATTATCTTTTTCGAATATTTTTCACAGACGTTCTATGATAAAAGATTTAAAATTTAATATTATACTCCACTAAATAATTTTTTTAAATATTATTCTAATCATTTTTCGTGAACAAAGCTTATTATAAGCAAAAAAAACTTACCTCGAAATAACTGGTTTATCTATCATTTGAGTAGATGACTGAGCAACATATTCTACTGAAGTATTGTCCACCGATCCATTGATAGTGGAAGCATTGTCCACCGAAGCATTGGTAGTGGAAGCATTGGTTAATGAATCATTTGTTATGTCTTGGAAAACACGTTTGAATATAATTTTTAATTTGGATTTTGGAATAATGGTATAGTAGTCTTCGACGTCAAAAACATATCAAAATCAGTATTGTACATTTGGAGAATAAAATCATTGACATGGAACAACTGTTGAATATTTTCTCTCAGATTTGCAAGTGAAGAATGCACTAGTTTATTGCTCTCATTGTAAGAAACTGACACTAGTATCTGAAATAAATAGTATGTAAATTTAATAATGTGGCTATGTAAATTGTCAAATTATGATACATTATAGATTCATACATTTGATAGAAGTTTGCTATACAGCCTAACTGAGTATAGTCAATATACTTTTAAATAGCAACACAGCCATACGTAAATTTGGTATGTATAGATGTATGAGAGTATATTGAAAGTTACTTATGCACAAATGGTGTTTCATTGAATGAGAGACACAAATATGGTAAATATTACATATATCCAGCAGGGTAATGTTTCAGAGTTACAGCCTTGTAATGTCCATAGGAATATAAGCCAAGTGGATATGGATCATGGATATCTGTTATTTGTTTGACACTATATATTGCCCTTGGTTCCAGTATGTAGCAACAAACATGATCATCAAAATGAGAGAATGTCATTATTTCAAAAATAATTAACAACGCCGATATTGCTTCAAATGATCGATGGAACCGACCAAACACAATGTTTGATGAGGGAGATGGTGCATCACATATAAAAACACAATTTTTATCAAAATTCCAAGAATTGAACTGGAGTATTAAGCCAAAGGTGTACCGAGCATTAACACCAATAAGCGCAAGCTGATTGCAAATGCCTTCACCAAATAAGTCAGTATTTACAGTTTGAAGATTTCTTATTGTCCATTGGGAATCAGTTGAAAAAGAGGCTTCAAACAGGTAAGCGAGCATATACTGATATGTCTGACAGCAGCAGATTTGCAAATGTTTCGTCCGTTTCGGTTGCGCTGGAACAATTCCTTGAAATAATAATGCTTTGCCTCATATCTTGCTGTCCAAACACCAGTTAGGGGACCAAATAGTCGGATGAGATCAGGATAATGTAAAAGAAAATAAGCTTTTGGCTTTATTGAATTCTCAGGAAACAATTGAGTATAGCGGTACACAAGTTGATGCAATTCGGCACTTTTGAAGCTTTTGAAAATTCTGGCATGAACAGACACTAGCACCATGATGAGATCCAAAATGAGAGACCAATAAACATTACCCTTAAGTATATGGGATCCAACAAGTAGCGGCAACAATCTAATGAAACACCAGGTCTCCATTGCAATCATCTTAATTTTAAAGGATGTTAGTTTTATTGGTTTATTTCGCTTGTCTGTTGCATAATAGGAGAAACCAGAAATCGCTATATTAATTTTCGAAAGTGATAATATATTGGTGGATTGGAGTTCATCCAAAACTGCTTCTAAAATTGTTGTTGCAAACCCTGACTCAAAGAGGTTATGCATTGCATCAGGAGGCAAACCACCAACAACATGATAGTGAGATACAGACAACATTCAGACAACTATTAGCCTTTACTCCGTATATTGTACGCAAATCAGGTTGCTGTTCAACTAGTTTAGTCTGCTCCTCATAATGGTTAGGTGTGCGCTGTGAATATAAATGGGGTGATGGATCTTGTCGTATCACAGACAACAGTGCATTACAAAAGCGACATGGTCTATTTGCTGTAAATCCTTCCATAAATCCACCAATACCATGTGCACCGAGATTGGCTGCTGCAACATCTGTGACTGTCGCTTTGAAAATGACCTCATCATTCTGTGGAGTGACAACTTGTATACCACTGCTCTCTAGTTGTTTTAGATCATCTAAAAGTGGCTGCAGTACTTTATGAAAACCATGTGTTTTTATGTCTGAGATGAGAGCGATGATGACTAGTAAAATATAGTTCAACTTTGACTTCAGAGATCCAAAATTGTGGATAGACAGCAGTTATGTTTGAACTTACAGCTCTGCTTCTCAAAATATTAGAAAGGGTAACACCATCAACAGAGAGTTGGATTGCTAATTTCTTACAATTATCTTCTTGCTGAAAAAATGGATTGTCTTTATACACGGATATATCAAATATAGATTTGATTATTTCGCTGGATTCATGTGCATTATTCAGAAGTGGAAAGACAGAGACATCTTCCAGAAGTGATTTTACTAGTGATATAATTGGAATGTATTAATAGGAGGAATCTTCAATTTTTTTTTCAACGGGAGGTATAAATTTAAAGTTACTCTTCGCAAATGCCTCAAGCTGTTGTACTGTGGACAGTTGGTTTAAAACAGTTTAAAAATCGTTTTGTGGAAGAGGTTGATTGACATCAATATTGTATTGCTTTGTGAGATCTGTGATGAACTTATTATGTGCAATTGTAGTCTGTTTTTTCACATATTCAAGTATGTGGTTTATTGCTAATCCTGGAGCTTTCATCATTTCGCGCACATGGAGCATTTCGACAGCAAGATTTTTTAAATGTTGATATTGTGGTTCACTGTCAGATTCATCCATTGGTTCATCGCTTCGTTCTGATGTTTGGCACAGTTCTTGTTCTTGTTCATAGACTTTTTCGCCACAGTTAAGTAATTCTTCTACACCAAAAGGATGCACAAACTTCCGTAATTTCTCATTAAAATATGTAATATGTTTCAAGCGAATATGCTCTCTAAGTGACTTTACAAGAAATACTGTTTAGGGCACCCATCTACATTGCATTTAATTTTAAAGTTTGGCAAAGTGTTCTCATGAACATTTTTAATATGATACAACAGACCACCAAATGATGTGAAATGCTTTCCGCATGTGTAATGACACATATGATGAGTAACTAAAACAGTTATAATATATTATACAGTTAGAAAGTTAGAAGACATAAATATTAAACTCAAAAACATAATTCTTAATACCTACTATTAATTATAATACAAGTTACTTAATGAAAAAAGATTTAGGGCCCAAAAAAAGTGAACATATTCTTATTTTGTGGTGTAATATGCAAAGAATGTAATATTAGGTTGGATTTGAAAACTTTTTTGTCATTACTTAGTATTTATTTATAAACATGTATATGTAAACTATTTCTATATGTGTTAATTGTTACATATTAAATATGGAGTTATTTATTGTATTATTTCCCTCATTATCTTTATGATTAACTATTAAATAGAAAACTATCTAAATAATGAGTCATTCGGATCAGTGGTATCAGGTCAAAACGTACCCAAGTCAAAACATACCTTAATTAGTCAAAATGTACCTTATTCTTAACCTTATATTAAACAGCTTTAATTAAATTATTCATTTAGGTTAATTATAATAGCAGACATATAAGATATTCCTTTATTTATTTAAATAAAGTTTCTAAAATAATTATGGTAATTAATAATCAGGTTATGATATAGATTGATAGTAAATATGTATATTTCACTTAACATACACAACTAGTAATGCTACAGTATAATATACATATCTCTACAGATCAAATAGGATTATATAGTAGAAAAGGGTCTTTAACTAAGATTATGGCCCCCTATAAAATCCTTAAAAGCAGTATTGGCAGATCTGGAGGGTCTATTGTGACTTAAATCCCCAACCTGTAAAAGAATTTACATTGCATATATTGTGTATTTTTATAATGTAATGGATTACATTCTGACAAAGCACCTCACAAATAAATCAATGAGGCTACATACAGCATTGTTTTGTTTTAAATAAATAAATTCTATATGTTACTTAGTAGTATATATTACTATTGTAATTAATAATTGGTTTTCCAGTACTCATTAATATAAACATATTTTATTATTATTAGTTAGTAAATTTTTAATTAAAAAATAAGCATTGACAATTTAAAAGTTAAAATAAAGAATGTATTGAACAAATAGCATGCTTCCAACTTTTAATGAAAATCTAAATGTGTAAGTGTTTGTATTATGTGAATGACTTCCTGTGTGACATATTTCAGAGAGTGTAAAATTTCTGGACATATCTCTTCAGTCGCAAGAGTGACATCTTGCTCTCATAGAGAAAATGTTGACAGTTGACATTTTTTCATGACCAAAGTTATTCATTGCTTCCTGAATAAGAACTGAGGACTTAATATATGGTGACACTGGTACATGATGAGGTCTACTTCTAGTAATTATAGTGTTCTGTTCTCATGCACTGTCAAGCCTTTCAACTTCATTGTAACTTCTACATAATCCCACATGATCAAATATCTGGATGAGTTGCTTTAATCGACTTACATCATGGATAGTCTGTGTAATAGCAATATGTATTGGCATCTTATTCTTTCCTCTGTGTACCATGTTAAACTTAGGGAACATATAAGGGTACTCTTGCAGATGAGCACATATCAATTTTTTTTATAATCGTATTTTTATAAAAATGTTGATACAGTAAAACAAAAATATATTGTTTATTAATTTTGCCTCAAAAACAATTATTATACTTTTTTTAAGCACGGTATACTACATGATAAAATATTGTTATAAGCTTATTATTTTTTTATTATATAAACAATTGTTATTAAGTTACATAGACCACATGCGATATTGAATATTAATTAATAGCAGTTTTTAAATTACATAAAATTAACATGTATTTAATAGACCATGTGCAATATAGCATTTTAATTAATAAAGCTTCTTAATTACATCAAATTAACGTACATTTATTAGCCAAGTGCGATTTGAAATTTTTATTAATTTAAGAGCTTTATTCATAAAAATGCTATATCGCACATGGATAATAAATGTACGTTAATGTGATGTTTTTTTAAAGATTTATTGACCAAAATAATATATCACATGTGGATATTTAATGCACATTAATTTGATGTAATTCAGAAGTTCCATTAATTGAAATGTTATATTGCATGTAGTCTATATACGTAATAACGATTGTTTATGTAATAAAATAATAAATTATTAAAAATTATATATTATTAAAATAAGCATATAGTAATATTTTATTGTATAAAAACTGGTAATGGTTTTTTAGGCAAAATTAATAAATAATACATCTTGTTTTACTGCATGCACTTTTTTTGAATTGGTAAAAATTTTAATAAAAATATGATTCTAAAAAAATGGACGCGTGCCCATATAAGTACCCATATAAGTGCATACTCAATCCTACACAGCTCATAAAATACTATATGCAGAATAAACTAGTTGTGTTACAGGCATATTTAGCATGTTATAACATCAGTAGATGTCTGTCTTATTATATTGTATCTTCATTTTCAATAATTTAATTATTAGAAATGGAGGCCATTTTTAATTCATAGATGGCAGCTTACTGACCATAATTACCCAGACCATGTCACCGATTTATTTTTATATGGACCTTCCCTGATCATAATCCAAAGTCAAACTTAGAGTACATATAAGTGTACACTTAACCCTACCCAACTCCTGCAGTATGTAGTATAGAATAAATTGTACTCCCAATAGTTCAAATGAATGATGTTAGGAAGAAATATTTTTTTAAATAATTGTCTACCACAATACCTGACCTGTTGTATACATGCAAATAATTAAATATAGTAATTCTGATTTTAATGATTTTAAAATAGTAAGTACATTAAAATTAATGATTAATACTTACTTCGTCTTGTTACCCTGAAGTAGCCATGTTTTATGGCAGAAAAGATAATATGGAACAGTAAATGCGGAAGTATAAACGCACAATTTAAAACAAATTTTATTTAAATAAAATAAATTGTTAAAAAAATATTAATATCAATCACATATATATTTTGATTTATTATTTTTAGGAATTATCATTATTAATAATATTATAATCTTTTTTTATAATATTAAAAAAATTAAAGTAAAAATTATTATAATATTAATGTATGTATAACAATACTTATTATATACAAAGTTTTAAATTCGTAAAAATTACACCAGCGTGATGTGTATATTAAAAATGTTAGAATTTAATTTTTATGTTCTAATTAATTACTACTGATAATAATCCATTTTAAGTATTGTGATATTTTGACAGTTCCATTAAAATACCAAATAAACATCATGCATATTATGAAAATATTATAAAATATTAGACTATATAATAATGATTACGATCAATTAATTAACTATCACCACTAATATACAAAAAAAACTTTTGAAAGCTGTAAGGGGCGGAATATAAACCAACCTCTCTCACCCCACCCGGATAAATTTACAATTTAACTTTTTAAAATAACAGTAAATTTGGACATGAAATATGTAACCAGTGAATAAAATATTTTAACAGTATCATGGTGTCGGACGTAATTGTACAATTATATTCGACAAGCAATGACAAAATATAACACACAACAGGCACCTCGGAGCGTCTCGAAGGCTGGGTGCGCTCCATAAGTGATAAGGGTCACCATTATCAAATGCATTTAAACAACTGCATTTCAGCACAAACTCTATAATTGTGTTAATACAATGAAATAAGTGTATTAATTTACAAATATACCATATGTACTTATAGTCCGATACATAGAACACCTCTGTAACAACATAGTCTGACTAAATTTATACATACTTGGAAAACTGCACCTTTTGACTAATATTGTTAAAATAATAATAAAAACACAAAAAGGAGGATGTTTCACCCGAGAAATCCGAGCTTCACCAACAGAAATGCAGGGGGGCCCATCAGCAACAGGAACGTAGGGCCCAACCGGCAACAGAAATGCGGGGCTCCATCGCCAACAGAAATGCAGGGCTTCATCGCCAACAGGAATGCAGGGCCCCATCAACAACAGAAATGCAGGGTC